>SNQJ01S0036995.1:93392-146353 GCA_010110895.2 Picea sitchensis
ATACCTTAAGTAACCCCATTGAATGGTAGGGAGATGTCAATTATGTCAAAACGAGGCCAAAAGGGTGGTACTGGCATATAAATGGAGGTCTGTGGAATATAATATAGGCAAAAAACATGATCAAAACCGGAGACCAACAGATACCTCGCCTTCCATTTTTCCATGTTTTCCCCACCAACATTATCAGTGGGTTTTTTATCCCCCTTACCCTTCTTTCATTGTTTTTTATTCCCTTCAGGCTGTTGGGTGGACTTTGGGTTAGTCGACTGCATGATGTGTACTTTTGACATTTGGGTAGGGGGAGCAGCCAAAGCAATAGTTTGGTTGGACACTGTGTGTTGTATGGATATCTGTTGCAACTACTTTGTCAATTTCTCAGTGGGCTTGGTTTGTGTTGAACCAACAATATCATCGGCATGTGGTCTAGCTCTCTATCTAGTTTTATCTAGTATCGAACATGGCGCATCTGGCAAGATGTTGTATAATAAACTAGAATGAGAATAGATGAGCTCAAACTGTTGAGCCCTCATGATGGCATCTTCTTCGGAGAAAACTCTGGATGTTGCGACGTCTTTGGATAACTGTGGGACCAAAAACTTAAGGAACCACTCAAGCACGAATGCTGGTGGGACTGGTACTTTGATTAAACTCTTCCAGCATCTCCACTCTCAGATATGATCAGAGATATGGTCTGCTGTTGTCTGTTCGAAATTGGTGAGTATCTCTGTGCCAGCATCGTATCTCATAGGTAACTGGAAATGGTTAAGGAAGGCCATCGCCAATTCACCAAAATAAGAGTATCTTGAGCGATCAAGCTCGATGTACCATTTTGCGGCACTCCCAATGAGAGTACATTGAAACAATTGCAACTGTACGAAGTCATATTTCAATGAGTTAGATGAGCACCAAAGATGAAAGGTATTCACATGGTCACCTAGATCTTCATTAGGCTTGGCCTCGAACTTTGGAATGTCCGAAGGCAACTTCGTCGGCATAGGAGGCCAACGCAGATCGTGACAAATAGGATCATTCAACAACCTTGTCAAATATGGCAAGTGTAAAGTTTCCAGGAACGGTAGTTTGGGTTACTGTTGATAACTTGGGAAAAAGGGTCCTAGAGTTTGACTGGCACCAGGTTGCCGAAAAAAGTTTGGCTGCTGGCCCGGATTCTGGTAGAAACCATGGCCTTGGCCAGCATAAGGATTTTTCATCTGTGGAGACATCATCAACTGATTTCCCAAAAAGGACATAGAGTGTTGGGCATGCATTGTATTCGAAGGACTTTGGGAAGGATTACCCCATGCCGGTCCCATGGGGATAGGCATAGTAGTATTTCCGGGGTTCCATTGATTGTGGAAATAATTACCCCAGAACAACATTCTGGAGGAGGGGACGGATCCTTGCCCTGAATTCCAAGGTCCTGCTATGTGTGCCCCCTGTGCAGGAATAGTACCCTATGCAGGAGTAGATTGTCCAAAAATGGGGTTTCCCCCAGTCAGGAAAGAGGATAATGAGAATGTGTTGTTACCAAATGTTTTGTTCCAAGAAAATGGTGTCGAACCTACCAGCATATTGTGCGAAGGTGGTCCCTGACTCCCTGCTCCAAATAAACTATTGTGTGTAGGTTGCCCGACAGATTGCTGATGCGAACCACTGAGTGAAGGGGACGAAGGAGGGATATGACCTACTGCATAAGGAAATGCATTAAAATGGACAGGAGTGCCCCCCAAGTGACCTTGCAGAGGATCACTAGAGCTCCCTGTCCCCAGACCCAAAGTCTGTAAAGTGGAGTAGGTCAGTACAAGACTTATACCCGAACTAGGCATACGGTATGAGAACGGAGGGCCTGTCGCACTAGGTGTGAAGGGGGTTGTGACCGACGATGGTATATTAGGAGATGACTCTCCTGTGGTGACAACCATGGTGACAACCGTGGTGGGAATTGAAGAACTCCTGGAAGAAGTAACAACATTTGTTTCCATTGTTGTGTGAGGCACTATCTAGCGTTCGTGAAATTGTATTGGTACAATAAATGGTGCCAAGATATCAGTGGTTGGGGTTTCAACTGAGCCAAGAGCGGTTGCTTCAAGGTTCAAAATGGTCGATTCCTCTGAGGTTTGTTCGGCCATAATGGTTTGTAACCCGGTTTCTTCAAAAGACCCTTGTTGGTCTAGCTTCTGCCTTAATGGTAGCGGGGGTGGGTCCAGTGTAACCGGCGGCAGGCCAAGAAGCCTTCATGACCAGCGGAGCTTTGGATCCTCCACTGTGTGAGAATATCCAAGACACTCTAAGGTATTATAAATTTTCAAAAGTAACACACACTAAAAAATAAGTCCCTAAGAGATAAGACAAGCAATCACTAAATTATTTGGAAGAACAGTTACAACAACCAACACTAAAGAAACTTACCGGTTCAAGTGCAACTCGAACACGGAAGCACCCTCTAGGTATAATCTACAAAGTGTGACCCAATGTCTATCCTAGGTACCGCAGTATACTCCCACAGTCACCTGTGTATGTCCCTAAAAAGATGGGCAACTAGGTTACCAGCACGCGAATAGTCACCAGGCGGGTACAGTCGAAAGTCGGGTAGACCACAATGAGCAGGGTATTGAGCCTGAAACCTGTCAAGGATATCAAGAGAAAATGGTCTGGAAGACAACTGAGGACCTCAAATGGATTCGAGACCCACAAATCCCTGTGGAAAATGCAAACGACCGAATCCCAAAACAAGCCCTCTATTTGTGTTCTCCACTACGATTGGTCCAACTTTGGAGGGGTTATCTCCGCTACCTTTCCGCATGCGACCTCATGTTTATCCCCTGTGTTAGAAGGGGGTCCCAGATAAATTCCATGAAACTGGACTTAAACACTCCCTATCTCAGACTCCAATTTTTTGTTTTGAATGGCCTTGAAGAGTTTCCTCTCCAACCTAATCCAAGGCCCTAGTCCTTAACTAGTTTGTGAACCCTACAAACATAAAATTCTAGTAGATTTTAAAATTAGCATTGATTTTATGGATTTGTATTATTTCAAGGGGTATGAGGGTGAAACTGATGATGGGTAAAAGATGAAAGAAAAAAATGAATAAAAAAGCTGGAAACAAAACTTTTACTAAATGCAAAATTTGAACAACTTTTCACAAAGAAAGATTTTTAATTTTCTAAGATTTTGGACAACAAACTCAAAGGAATTTCACTCGATTATGAGCTACTTATGATCTAAGTGAACTGCAAAAACTTATGAAATAAAAGACTTCTCCCTAGCTAATGATGCAGAAACACACTCTTCAACCAAAGAAGAAAACAGAAAGAGGTTTTTTTATTATTATTTAAGTGCTAGTAAAGAAAGAAAGGGAAAATACCGACAAGCAAAAAACCATGAAAAACAATTCTGGCTTAAAGCGCAAATTGCAAAGAATCAGATTAAAGAATCACACAATGGAAATTGTAAAAACAATGACTCTCACGCTTGTCTTAAAACCATAAGAAAATAAAAAAATTATTTTTTATTTTTCTGACAACGTTTTAAATGAGTAAAAGCAAGCTAAGGCTAAAACTAATCCTAAGCTACTGACTATTCAAACATAGATTCAAACACCTGAGAGGAATACTTCTTATCAAAGGAGGGGATGACTGCCCCACCCTAAACAAAAGTAGCCTGTACAAGCACGCGACTGTCACTCAAACAGAATGTGTGAGAACGCATGCTAAATAGAAAAAAAGGGTGTGTACACATGGGCTGACCTTGTACATGCCGCGTGTATATCTAAACTCTAAGGAAAAATATGAAAACAGATAGACCAGACCAGGAAGAGACCTCTAGTATTGATAACTAGGATCCCTTGAAGGCTTGGATACTCTTTCTAATAGAAAAACAAACAATGCAAGGAAAAATAATAAGGTAAAAAACAATCTAAGATAGGACTGTTAGCAAACAAGACTCAGACAGAATTCCAGAAAACCCCCTGAGAATGTGTGATTTTGACAGGGAAGAGGAGGAATAACTCTAAGGTTCTCTGAACTCCTACACACTACTGCTATGTCTATAGCTAGCATTCACATGCGGGTTGTAAGAGGATAGGGCGTGGGTACACGCGTACAGGCCTTGTGCAGGTCGTGTGTACCTCTGTGTGTCCTAAAAAACAAAGTCAAGCAAAAGTCAGGGAAAGATGGTATGGAAAACCAGACTCCCTGCTAGCTCAAACCTTACAGAAACGAAAAGAAAAGACAGGCAAGAAAAAACTAGTCTTTAAACTACCCAAAAACTAAATAAAAATTCCAGGAACCCTAAAGAGTATTCTCCCCAGTGGAGTTGCCAATTCTGTTGTTGGGAAAAACACCCTATGGACTAGAAAATAGAGTTCAAACTTTGCATGCAGATATGACCGAATAGAAATTACTTTCTACCTTCATCCCTAGATTTAAATCCCCTTTTCTCAGTAAATGCATGGAAAGATCAACCTACCTCGTTACCGACGTTTGATGTTGATCCTCCGTTGTGCTTGATTACTTGTTCTCAATGCTCCTTCCAAAGATGACCTGCATTCAAGACAAGCAACAACTATGCATGCATGCTACTTTTTTACTAACGGGTTAGAAATCAAACATAAACTAATCAAACCATAGAAAGTTCATGAATTGGGATGGGAAAAGCATTCTCTTTATTACTTAAAATGAGTCAACTTACAAAAGTTGAGACCGGCCACCGCTCCTTGAACCTGATCCTGGGCTCGTCTTCTTCTGTCCTTCAATTGCTTTGATTTAAATGTCCTTTGGCATTTGGAAAGGCTAAAAGGTTGGGACAATGGAATACGTAAATGGGCATAGTTTCTTTGCTATATTTTTTCCTCCTCCAAATGGTACCCCTACCCCTTCTTTTATAGGCTAGAAGGAGCTAGGTTTTTGGACTAACCCTCGGCCATGCATGGCCGAGAGTTTCAGTTAACTCACCCATAGTTTTTTGTTCCATCAGAAACTTTCCTTTTTTCGTGCTTTTGTAGGTACACACGGGCAGTTGTGAGTTAGCCAGCGTGTACACATGTACAGTAATGGGTTAGGGCACGTGGGCCTTTACACAAGAAGATTTTCAAAGATTTGTTTAGCAGAGTTTTGGCAAAGAAGGGATATGAGTTGGCTTGATGCCAGGTAAGCATGTGTGGTGCAATTTAGGGTTATAACACCAGTGATAGATCAAGAAAACCCATAAGAAGTATGAATTCAAACAAGGAAGAGGTTGACTGCCTCTTCTTGAAAAAAAAAAATTTGACACAGGCACGCTACTGATACTTCAACATCATGCCTATGTACGTGAGTTGTCAAAAGGTAGGGAATGTATGTATGCATGAAGACCCACTGTAGGCCGCGTACACCTCTGTAACTTATCAAAAATAAAACTAACAGTCAAATCTGACAAGGCAGGGAATACTGGTATGGAAGACCATAATCCTTTAAAGAAACAGAAACTTATAGAAAACTCAAAACAGGCAATCAAACCAATTTAAAGCACCCAAAAATATATCCCCTAAAAATCCTAGAGGCTTCCCTAGTATGGTCGCCAATTCTGTTATAGTGGGAAACCCCCCCTACAGACTACACTAGGGTTCTAAAATGTAGGCAGAGCTAATCGTCTAAAGTCTCCTACTTTTAACAACTATCCAGACAGTACCCCACATTCATGCATAAAGTACAAAGTATAGGGATCCAGTAGTCTTACCTTAAACTCTGCATCCAGTGTTGATCCCGTTGCGTTCAGTCGCTTCCCGACTGCAAGTCTCCTCCCAAGGCTAACCTACATTCACTAAAAGATAAACAAGAAACTACGAACATGCATTCTATATATGAATTAGTGGGTTATACATCATAGACAAATATAACCAAATATAAATATTAAACACATCATATGGCAGGACAACAAAAGTACTTCTTTATATTAATCTCACAAAGTCACTTACAAAACGAGATCCACGACTACTCCTCGAACCTGGTCCTGGGATCCTCTTTACCAAGCTCCAACTACTTCCATGTTTCCTTCTCCTCTCACAATTCTCTCTAGGGAAATGGAAAAAGCTTGCAATGGAGGAAAAAGGCTAGAATAAGGAATTCTGGCTCAAAACTCACAATGTGGCTGCAAATTCTTAGGGCAAGGGGGAATTATAAAATGGGCAAAGTTTCAATAATTTTGTGCTTATCTTTGGAATGGGACCCAAACACCCTCTTTTATATGCCAAAAATATAGTTCTTCGGTTGGGTGACGGGCTATGGGTGGTCAATTGGTTGAGAAACTACCCAAAAGCCCGTATATCCTTGCATCTTTTTAATCTTTACAAATTTTGTGAGTATACACAGGCTGTAATGATGCATCTAGCATATGTATGTGGACATTAATGATGCAACTAGCGTACATACGTGGGCTATAGTGGTGCAGGGTGCACACATCCTCAAAAATAGTGTTTTCTAAGAACAACTTTCAGTGATGGCTTGGAAAAAATGGTAAGTAAGAAGGCCTGATGCCAGGTATCCATATGTGGTGCAATTTAGGGTTATAACACATCCTTAGCATTCCCTTCCATCCATCATCCTTATACCATCCATCCTTTTCCCCTTATGTTGGCATGTTGGTGGTGAGGATAGTATTGGGAATAGTGCACTTGGAGACAAAGTAGATGAACCCAGGTGAGGTTTGTGGAGCTGCACCAACAAAATTTAGGTTGTAACTTCCAATTTTGTTATTAATAAAAGAGAAAATTTTATGTCCCAGATATTTATGTCGATGTGTTTGTGTTTATGAATGTTTTCATGAAAAACTGACTCGTTAGATAATCTTGATAATTAAGCATATGATGTCATAGTTTGTTATGCAACATTGTTTTAGGCCAGCTTTGGGAGGAGGCCAACAATATTGGAACGGAAAACAACCGGAAGGGATCAACATCAGCCATAAGAACTTAAGGTACACATTTCTATCTTCCTTCTCTTCCCTTAATTATTATAAGATTGTGTTTGGTTTGGCGTAAAATATAATATTTTCTGTCTTTTAGGGTGTCAAGGCTCTGCCTAGTCGCTAGAGCTAGATTAAGGGGATTTTCCCCATAGCATGCGGGTTTTAATATTTCATGAAATCTATAATAAATATGTATGAATCTTTGAAATAAATCATCCACGGATTCATTTTCGAGCCTATGAACTTCTAAAATTTCATCAAAGAGTTCATGAAAAATATAATATACATGAGCAATGAGAAATATTTCCATGAATTGATTCTAGCTATGAATCAATTTCATTGGAAATGTCATAAACTAGGCTTTAATCCTCCCTTCAAATGTGAGGAAAAACAATTGACATATTTCATTGTCCCAAACAATCTTACGAATTTGTCGAGCGATGTTAATTTGATTGAGACACACAAATGTAGAGACATTCCCTTTGCTATCGAATTTTGAGTTTGACAAGAGAATAAATATCTCAATGGAGATGGACCTGATGGGTCTCAGAAAACTCACAATATCATCCCATACAGATATACGGATAGGAGCCATGGGTTGGTTAAAAATTAATGAAAAGAATCCACATGGGAAGGCTTGTCATGAGGCCCTCTTTCTAGCGCCAATTCTATTGATGAAAGAAAAAGTCCCTTTCTCAACAACATGGGTTACCCCTGATAAGAAGTCCCAATTATACCTCTCATCATTTGGAATAGGGAACCAATCCATATTCTATCCCGCATTCCATTTCTGGTTTGGGGTTTAATAGTTATAGCTCGGTCCATCGTTGAAGGTTTTCTAAGCTAAAGAATGAAATGAAGATCATATAAGATGCATGCATCCATAGGAAACTAATGCAACTAAAAGGAAAACATAGAACCAACCATGCTCATGTGAAAGGTCAAGGAAATAGTTCACATAGTCAAAGACAAGAATATGAATAAATAAATGCAAACACATAATAGTCTAGAATTTAACAATCATTTACGGTTTTATGCCTATGAATCTAGAAAAATATTCCCCAAAGAACATAAATAAGAATGTAGCCATCATACACAGGAGTAGTCTACAATATGAATTACAGCCTTACACAACCTGAGTGCTGAGAAAAACATAAAGGAATACTCCACCATATGTCCAACATGAGAATCAGATTTCTCCAAAAAATAGCTTGGCCAAACAAGCTTCTCCTCATTAACAATTTCAATAGTACTACACGAAAGCTCCAAGAGCCAAAATCCCTTTACTTGGATACAATCCCCATATTTATCGAAGTTCAACATGACTCTTGGCCTTCCACCTTTCCCCCATGAACTTTTATTTATAAACGTTTTTCCTTATCCCCTTAATAATGATGAGAGAATAAGGAAAACATGAATGTTTATGATTTAATGTATAATATGAAGTTACAATTCAAATTTATCTTTTAGAGTTGGTGGTACATCATATATTTTGGCCATAGTGCACCTTACCCACCACAAAGAATGGTCTAGACATAGGGAACTCTTCATTCTTTGAGTTTGATTGTTGATCATCATGGGGTTTAGACTTCTACTTCAACCATTTGAGTTTGATTCCAATTTTCTACTCTTTTGTTGCTATGATAATTATTGTTGTTGTTGTGGTTCCTCTATCATATTGGGTGATAGATCATGTTTGAGAGGGGTCTACGACACACTGGTAGATTTCCTTGATTTCTAGAATGTATTTGTTCATGGTTTGCTTCCCTCACACACTACCTATTCAAATTGTTGAGTACGACCTTCCTTTGGAATTGGTACCTAGCATGATTCAACATGCAATAGATGAGTGAACTCAAAGTAACCTTGAAAAAAACTATTAAAACAACTCTTTTGAACCTATGGGACTAAAACAATAATTAATTGATATTTTGTATATGCTTCCCTAAATTCGGTTCCTGGTTCCTTTAGTCTTGGTTGAGGTTTTGTGTTCTCCATGGATGTTGAAAATGTGCCAGATCTTAATCCTAAAAACTGTGAACAATTGGTGAGGAATTTCTCAAATTGTATAACTGTGAATTTGTATATATTGGAAATACATTTCTAACGGTATAAGTAACGCAAGAAATGCGAATTTGAGTCAAAACTTATGGCCAAAGAATGAAAGAAAGTTTGACAAGGTTCTTTCCTTGTTTTGGAAAGAAAAGCAAGAAGTGTTGTGTTGGGCATAGGCCTAGTTTTAAGGAAAAGTAGCATGTGTAATGAAGATGCGCATGCAAGAAAAACAACATGTGTAAGGTAGAATCGCATGCAGGAAAACAAGCACGTGCAAGATAGATGCGCATGCAAAAGAGGAAAGCATGGGAGGCACACATGCAAGAAGACCTAGCCATGATAGGGTTAGGGTTTTGGTAAGAAGATGTAATGGATGGTAAGAAAAAAACATGTATAAGTAGGTACCTAAGAGGTCTAGGTTAGGGTTCGAACATGGTTCAGTAGTTGTTGTTTCTTAATGATTAGGTTTGATGAGAGAGGACCATAATGAGTGTAAACCTGATCTGTTTTGTAAGTTGTTGAGATGAGGAGGGGAAACATGGTATATATTAAGGGTTAGATCACGGGCTGAGGAGCCTGGTGTGATCTAGTCCACCTCATTGTAGATATCGACCCTATGATTGAGAGTTGTAATGTGTGGACGTATCCTAGGAGGGGTGAACCATGGTATATCATGTGTTATGTGATTGAATATTGTGTAGTTCCTTTACTGTCAATGATTAGATGTTAGACAAATGCGTGAATGACTAGTTAGATCTACTATTTTACATGCATGAATAAGAGCGACAATGTATTCAATATAAGTTGAATGTTAAAGTAAAAAATGAATATCATGGAGTTTAATCCCATATCCCCACTCATTCCTAGGTTGTAATCACTTGAGCGTTGCAACCACCAATAGAACTATCTCGGGTGAGACTGCGCAATGCACTCTTTGTACGGCGCATCCTTCTGGTTTACTAGAGGAGATGATAGTTTTAAAAGGGTTTTCTTGGAAACCATGGTAGACCTGAACCTGGGTCAGCCCAAGAAAGGTAGTAAGAATAGTAGAAGACCAACATGTTGTATCAACAAAAAAATCACAAACTCCTATATTGACATGAAAGGCACGAATTGTTCTGTTATGTACTAGCAAGGAAGGTGTGAACTACCCCAGTATGTATTAGTGAAGATTAGTTGATTAGCTCTAGTTTATCAACATATATGAGGTGATTGAATCTGACGTTAGGTGTGTCAACGAGGAATGAGTGATTCCCCTCACTGGTGAGTTGATGGTTGAGACAAGTTGTAAAAAGTTGGAGGAGCTCTAGTCACATCTTGTTGTAGGAACTCACAAGTTATCATTGTGATATTGAGACTTGGTTAATGTCTTCATGGTGCTAGTGTGTTATATGTGGACCTAGAGTGAGTCATTTCACATTGGTTTGGTTTCAAGTGATGACGCCTAGTCATATTTCAGTTTTGGAGTGGAGGAAAATTTAATTCTTAAATGGTTAAAGAATTAAAAAAATATTTATCAAAAAGGGGTGGTCCCCCATTCAATCCACTTCACCAACTCTCACTCAATGTTATGCATGATATGAAAAAGGAGGAAAGGCATGGTTTTAAGAAGTATTAAAATATGTAAAGGGGAAGGGTGTGGCATGCCACACCCCTCAAACTCCAATTTGAACCAAAGATAAAAGGGGGATTCGTGGGCAATGCCCCACTTCCCTCCTCCACTTCACCAATAATACATATCCCTTACAATCATTCAAACAAATTTGAACTTACCATGACCGGTAGCATATCCATCATGGTTGTCAGTCTGTACATGCCTCAAACATGTCTTCAACTCCAGTATGGTACTGGCCTCAATCATATAAACACCTCTGGTGCTTACTGGACTCAATATTTATACAATCTTTGAGTGGATCGACATAGTTCCCCGCAACAACTTTGGTATGGACCGGTGTAGTTCCTTGCATTAGATTCAAATCGTATCAATAACATTGTGCTCAAGTCCTCCGGGTATCATGTTACTTTTCTTGACTTAGACTCATTATTTGGTTTGTAAAGGGTGTACGTACATATTTAAAAGGGATAAAGTGGAGGGGGGCGCATGGTACATGGGCCCTCCCCTCCATGTAAACTTAAAAGACACCACATTATATTCTTTGGTGTTATTCAAAAAACCCTCCTCCACATCACATTTTTTTTATAACCTTCCCTTTTTTAAATATCATTGTTTTCCCTTTGTTGTTCATCATAGTTAGTCCATATTTCATGGATGGAATTTCAAGGCTTATAATCCTTAATCAGTTCTGAATAATTCTTAGATTTTCTGATGTAGGAGCATCACCATCATCATTCAATGAGGCGCAATCTAAGGTGACTTAACATCGGGCACAATGCACTTAATTGGCTTGTATTCCAAGGAGGACGTGTCACTTTTAATTTTGAAAACCTTATAATTAAAGATCCCATGAGATATTGAAGCTAGAGTCATTGTATGTTCTCCAGAAGATTGTAATTTCTCTTAATGCCTGTAGGATTGTACATATTCTGAGCATCGACTCATATATGGATTGTAATTATTCATTTATTGTAATAATCTTGGAGGTAGGATGCTTTAATTGTGATATGAAAGCACTACTATAGTCTTGTGCGAAGGCTTGAGAAGCCCTTTCATGTATAAATGTATGTAATCTATGCCCAAAAGAGGTTGTTTTTGTTCTTACTGAGAAAAGAGGTTGTTTTTGAAAGAAGTTGTTGAAGAGAAGAGTTGTTGAAGGTTGTTGAAATCTTTGTAAATATTTACTGAAGGAATATAGAAGAGGAGAATTTATTTCAATTCCTAAGACTGTTTATCTTTGAGTAATTGGGTAAATGTTCATGTTCTTTATCTCTATGTTTGTGTGTGTGCATATAAATGGATGGTTGAATGAAACCTTAGTGTTATTTTAAGTTTCAATTGTTTCTCTTATGAAATCTCAGTGAAAGGAGTGCATAGTGCCCATGCAAGGAGTATGGAGGATATATTGTTTACAGGTTCAAAATCTCAGGAGAGATAGCATAAATTTTACGTAGAGAGAGTGCAAGGAGTGAGCCTATACTCACAGGGGTATAAAATATCCAAGGGGAGAACAGTGCACAAGCTTGACACTTCGTCAAGTGTTGATAAAGCTTAAAGGAGAGATAGAACAAGGAGTGCGCAGGTGAATTTAATAAGTCCCAAGTTCAGAGAAGAGAGAAAGCACAAGGAGTGCGAAGGATATTTTCTTAAGTCCCAAGATCAATAGAGAAGTGGAAATTGTGCGCCAAGGTTCAAGTCTTTTAAGTGATAAAGCTAATGAAGGATAGAAAGAGAAATTCCTTAAGAGGAAGAATCGCTTTTAATTGGAGGGTGAGTGAATGACATATGTTTGAAGTTAACAAAATATCTCAGAACCGTTGGATCAAGAAAATGAGCGCGACTGTTAATTTCCCAAGTCCTTCGGACTTCAATTCTCCAACAATTTTAAGTTATTGTTGTAACTGAGGTGAAAGTTGCAAAGACCAGAGTAGATATTGAACCTTGGTGTTAGGTACATGTGTATGCAAATCGCCAAGTATTCAGAGTTTGACAGTTCAGAAGATTGTTGGAAAAATTTGGTTTGGTGCGGAATTCCTCGAAGCTATGAAGTCCCACAGTGAATCTACATCGTAGATCACTGGGAGAGTGCGAGCCATTGGATCCTGAGAGGTTCAACAATTCAACACTCCAAGAGAATTTGGTCATTTTTCGCAAAGGGAATAATTCCCTGAAGTCCTGAAGTCCAAAGTAAATCCCAACCATCCCTTTTCAGGGACAAATGGACCATAGATTTTGAGGAGTTATACATTTGGTAATTTGGGAGGAAGTGTTGGTTAAGGTTGGAAAAGTCTCAAAGCTTGGAGTCTAGAGTGAACACAGACCGTTGATCTGAGGAAAACATCAACAATCAGATCTGTGGATTCATCCCTTCATGAGTTCAGAGGTATTGTGTGTTGGAGCGGAGAAAACTCTTGAAGCCTGGTTCCCCAAAGTTCCTTTGAGCCATAGATTTTGGCAAGGAGTGTGGACCATTGATCCCCAGAACTCTTCATGAGTTTTCCAGTTCGGATATTGGGAGAATTGGAGTGTTGTGTTAGTACATCCTATGAAGTCTGAAGCTCCAGATAGCACCTTTCTGTTGAGCACTTGGTTCTAGCTCGTGGTCACATGAGATTTCCCCTGGAGGAAAGGGGCTAGCATTTTTGTTATTGACTTGAAGATGAAAAGGGATTAGAGTAAAGCACCTGCAGGTTTTGTTTGACATGCACAAGGAAAGGGGCTTGTTTATATTTGAGGGGATCCAGCCGAGATCCGAGAGATAATTCAACTCCTGTGTGAATGATCCTAGACTGGGAGGTCGCACAAGCCCCAGAAGGTGGGGTGGGGGTTTGCATCAAGTGGTATCAGAGCTCGGACAATATTTTGTCTGATACCATCAAGTGGTATAAAATAAGGAATAACTTATGTGAGAAACAAAATATTTAGAACCATGTCGCCAAGGAGACGTAGGGAGAGACCTGTAGTCAATGTAGCCATGGAGGAGGAAATGAGACAACTTTGTGCAATCTTGGAATGGAAACAACAAAAAGGAGAGCACCAGAGACTAGTGATTTCGGTGAAGCTAAAAGTGAATATATAGAAGAAGAAGAAGCTATATGATAACAAATAGTAGAGGAGCTATTGTTGAGAGATGTTTTCAAGATAGGAACCAAAGAAAAGATGAAAGTCCTGATGTATGAAGGTAATTTGAATGTAGAAGAATTGCTTGACTGGATAATTTCTTTAGACAAGTATTTTGACTATGAGGAGATTGATGATGAAAAAAAATTAAAACATGCGATGACCAGATTGAAGGGACCTGCAGCTTTATGGTGGCATGAGTTGCAAGCTGACAAAAGGAGGAAAGGTAAGTCCAAGATTAAGAGTTGATATAGAATGGTAGATAATATTAAGGATAAATTCATACCCAAGTATTATCATTTGAATATGTTCAGAAGGTTGCAGAATCTAAGACAGAAAGGTTTTTTGGTGAAGGAATATAATGAAGAATTTTATAAGTTGAATATAAGAGTAGGACATAGGGAGAATGATACAGAGAAAGCTGCTAGGTATATTAATGGATTGAGGTATGAGATCCAGGATGAAATTAGTATGATAACAATGAGGATTGTAGAAGATGCTTATCAGGTAGCCCTGAAGGTAGAAGAAAAAATGGCAAGGAATCAAGGTCAGAGGATCACGAGAAAGAGTCCTAGTAGAGGAAGAGGAACCAACAGAGGGAAATTCCAAAAATTCAGGGGAGAAATTGGAGGATTTAACAATTATACATATAGAGGAGAAGTTTATAGAGGAGGATACTCTAAAGGAAGGAATCCTTTTCCAAGAGGTAGAGGAATAGGCAGAGAAGGAGAAGTGAAGTGTTATTCTTGTGGGAAAACAAGGCACATGTTTTGGGAATGTCCTGAAAAGAAGAATGCAGGAGTTAGAGAAGATCACATTTATGAGGCACAATAGAGGAATGTGGAGATAGAGATGAAAGAAGAACAAACTAAAGAAGGAAGATCTTTGATGATGAGGAAAGCTCTCGTAAAGCCAAAAAAAGAGGTAGGATAACGAGTCCATAGAAACAGTTTATTTAGAACTACTTCCAAGATCAGAGATAAAGTATGCAAGGTAATCATAGAAAGTGAGAGCACTAAAAAATTAGTATCCATGGAGATGGTGAAAAATATAAAGTTCAAGATGACAACACATCTGAGTCCGTACAGGGTGTTGTGGTTGTAGAAAGGACATCAAATCATGGTAAGTAGACAGTGTAAAGTTGAGTTTAAAATTGGTAGTTATAAGGATGAAGTTTTATATGATGTCATACCTATGGGTGTTTGTCATGTTTTTTTTGGGAGACCTTGGAAATATGATAGGAATTTCAGACATGATGGAAGGAAGAATACTTACATCCTTGAGAAAAATGGGTGTAAACATATGTTGTTTCCAATAGAAGATAAGGGAGTCAAAGAGGAGGCTAGTCCTAGTATACTTCTCATGAGTGGGAAAGAGCTCTTGAAAGAAGTTAAGAAAGATCAGGAAATTCAGTTTGTTGTTATAGGTAAGCCAAGATTCATATTTACAAACACTTTTATGAATGGTTTTCCTATGAAAGTTCAGGAGTTATTGGATGAGTTTGTTGACATTGTGGTGGATAAGTTATATCATACCTTAGCGCCCATTAGGAGTATCAGTCATCATATTGACCTTATTCTAGGAGCAATTTTGTCAAACAAAGAAGCATACATGTTAACCCCTTAGGAGAATGAAGAGGTCAAAGAACAAGTCCAAGGGTTGTTGAATAAAGGTTTGATCAAAGAAATCTTGATCCCTTGTGCACTACTAATTGTGTTGATTTGAAAGAAGGATGGAGGCTCGAGAATGTGTATAGATTCTAGAGCCATCAACAAGATAACCATTAAGTATATATTTCCTTTACCCATAATGGATGATTTAATGGATTGTTTGAGTGGAGCTAGTTATTTTTCCAATATAGACTTGGAGAGTGGTTATCATCATATA
The DNA here is from genome assembly GCA_010110895.2 of Picea sitchensis. NCBI lineage: Eukaryota > Viridiplantae > Streptophyta > Pinopsida > Pinales > Pinaceae > Picea > Picea sitchensis. Next base: position 109,012 of record SNQJ01S0036995.1, read on the forward strand.
AGAATGAGAGAGGGAGATGAATGGAAAACAACATTCAAAACAAATGAAGGATTGTATGAGTGGCTTGTTATGTCATTTGGATTAACGATGTCTCCAAGTACATTCATGAGATTAATGAATGATGTGATCAAATATTTTATTGGTAAGTTTGTGATCATTTATTTAGATGATATTCTAGTTTTTAGTAAAATTGAAGAGGAGCATTTAAGACACTTGAAGATGGTGTTGAGAAGGTTGTAGCAAGAAAAGTTGTTGGTGAATTTGAAGAAATGTTCTTTTATGAAGACATAACTTTTGTATTTTGGATTTGTAATATCTTCAAATGAATTGAAGATGGATCCAAAAAAAGTGAGGACTGTGAGAGAGTGGCCTTCTCCAAGAAGTGTGTTTGAAGTAAAAAAAAATCATGGGTTAGCGAGCTTTTATAGAAAGTTCATTAGGAATTTCAGTAGTATTTGCGCACCCATATTAGATACTATAAAGAAGGAACATGGATCTTTTAACTGAACAAAAGAAGACGAGAAAGGATTTAGATTGTTGAAAGAAAAGATAACAGAATAACCTATCTTAGTTCTGCCATACTTTAAGAAGACTTCCCAGGTCAAATGGGATGCAAGTGGAGTGGCCATTGACACAGTTTTAAGTCAAGATGATAAGCCTGTTGCTTATTTCAGTGAGAAGTTAAATGATGTTAAGAAGAAGTATTCAACGTATGATGAGGAATTTTATGTTGTAATTCAAGCTTTGAAAAAATGGAGACATAATCTAATGCCAAAGGAGTTTTTTTTGTATACTAACAATCGTGCTTTCTAGTTCATAACCAGACAAGAGAAATTAAACCAGAGGCATGCCAAATGGGTAGAATTCATGCAGAATTATACTTTTGTCATCAATCATATTAGTGGGAGTGCTTACAAAGTTGCAAATGATTTGAGCAGGACATGTTTAATCTTGCAGGAATTCCAAGTGGAGAGTTTGGGATTTGAACACCTCAAGGAGATGTACCAGAAAGACCCATATTTCAAGGAATCTTACGAAGCATGTGAAAATCCTTTGTTAAGGGATAAAAATAAATGGATGGAGTATATGATCCAAGAAGGATTATTATTCAAAGGAATCCAATTGTTTATCCCAAAGTGCTCTATGAGGGATAATTTGTTGAAAGAAAAACATAGTGGAGGATTGGATGGACATTTTGGCCATGATAAAACATATGCACAGTCGAGTTCTTCATATTATTGGCCATGCATGAGGTATGTTGTGAAGAAGTTCATGGATAGATGTAGAATTTGCCAATATGCTAAAGGAAAGAAATAGAATACTCGATTGTATCAACCATTTTATATTCCAGATAGGACATGGGATGCTATAAGTATGAATTTTTTTGGGGGATTACCAAGAACCCAGAAGGGAAATGATTCAATATTTGTGGCGGTTAACATATTTTCAAAGATGACACATTTTATACCATGTCACAAAACCAATCATTCTACCCACATAGAAAATATGTTTTTCAAAGAGATTGTGAGATTGCATGGGTTACCCAGGAGTATAGTCTCAGGCAAAGATACCAAATTTGTGGGACACTTTTGGAAGACTTTGTGGAAAAAAGTTGGGAACAAATTTGTCTTTTAGTTTTGCATATCACCCTTAGACAGATGGACAGAATGAGGCAGTGAATAGAAGCTTAGAGAATATGATAAATATTTTGGTAACTGAACATAACAGTCAGTGGGATAAAATTTTGCCTCAAGCGGAGTTTTCATATAATGACTCGCCAAACAGGAGTACATGTAAAATTCCATTCCAGATAGTATATGGGATGCATTCAAGAAGAATTTCAGAGTTGAGATATTTGGGATGAGATGAGTTTGTAAATGTGTTGAACCTGCACATAATAGATCTAGATATAAAATACTACACACATTTGTAGAGAGAAATTGAGAAAGAAGAAGAAGGAGAGAAAGAATAGAAGAATTCTCATTAACCGTAATGAATAAAGAATTATTTACACATGATATACTTTGTATAACTCAATGAATTTTCATTAGAGGAGAACTAATGTTCCATAGTGGCCATCTAGAGTGATATGGACACACACCAACAGTTACAGGAGTGAACTTCTACCTGGTCTAGTCTCTCAGGCAGTTACAGGATTGAACTACCACCTAGCTGAGTTAACTAGTCAACTAGTCTTCAATTAACTAATTGAATAGAGTATAGTGAGGAGTACATCAAGGAATCAAGGGTAATGTGCTAGTTTGGTGATGATCCCAAGGTAAGTGCGCATTAATATGGTGATGAGCTCAATGTTGCATGGTGACAAAACCAATGCAGCATCTAGACTCAACTCAACTAGTCAAACTGAAGTGTCAACTGAAAGAGAATATTCTCCAGTGGAATATTCTCCCCTAAAATATAGGAGAATGGATAATGACTAATTGTGAATAATAAAAAAGGAAAAACCTTAGGAAAATGAAATCCTAGGTGTGTGTGAAGTAGCTCCAAGGGTCTTGGTAACGAGACCATGTTAGGTATCCAAATACAAAAGATACACTGAAATAAAGTGAGGAAAGAAGGAAAACCTCATGGGAAACCCCCCCCCCCTCAAGGTACAATGTATGTAAAAAGAAGAACTACATTTGCTTGGCATTTGTGTCCTTCACTCCAAGATGACTTCACAGAGAATGGAAATTTTGCTCACTGAAGGTCTTGGTGAAGATTTATGTCATCTATTCTGCTGAAGGACAGAAATGTAGTTCAATGATCCCCTCGTGTACTAAGTCTTAGATGTAGTGCATGTGGATCTCAATGTGATTCGTTTGCTACCTTTGCACTGGATCTCTACAAAACTTCATAGTACTTTGTTTGTGACACCAGATGACGATCGACCAATGAAACTAAATTCCCAACTCAGTGAGAAAATGTTGTAGCCACATTGCTTGAATGGTTATGTTAACTACCCCTCTATACTCTGTGTCGATTGAAGATAGAGAAATGGCAGCTTGCTTCTTGCTTGACCAACAGATAGGCCTGGAACCAAGACTAAGTGAGTAACCGGATGCGGACTTGTGATCAGTGTTATTTCCAACCAAGTCAGAATCAGTAAAATCGATGAGATCTAATGTAGAGTCTACTGCATAATGAATCCCAAAGGCTACGGTGACCTATACGTATCGAGGGATACGCTTTGTAGCCTTCCAATGTAGCTCATGCGGCTCCTTCATGAACTTGGAAACTGTGCCAAATGCATAGGATAGGTCTGTTCTAGAGTGTGTGAGATACAACAAGATCCCCACTAGCCGTCTTTACATTTTGTTTTCAACCAGTGGAGTCTCCTCGCCATCCTCAAGTTTGACTCCTGATAGGAAAAGAGTCGGAGCACACTTGTAGTCTATCATGTGAAATCTCTCAAGGAGATCTCATGCATGCTTGGTCTGAGATAGTTTGATGCTTGATGCATCCTGATTGATATCGACTCCAAGGAAGAAGTGTAGCAGACCCATGTCCATCATCAAAAAACTGTCTTGTAGAATCCTCTTGACTACAATAATCATTGAAGTTGATCAATCGATGATCAACAAATCAGCAACATACAGAACTAAAAGTAGAAGTGAATCGGTCGTCCTGATCATGTACAAATTCGGGTCTGATTTAAAATGTACAAAGTTATGTGACAACATGTAGGAGTCCATATTGGCATACCATGCCCTCAGATCCTGCTTGAGGCCATAAAGAGACTTCTTCAGTCGATGGACCAAAGATGAGTCCTACATAAATCCCTGGGGATGCTCCATATAGATCTCCTCAGAGGGGTCACCCTGAAGAAATTCATTCTTCACATCCATATGATGGACTTCCCATCCCTTGGTTGTTGCAATGGCAAGTGCCAATCATATGGAATCCATATTCACTATTGGAGTGAAGGTATCATCATAGTCAATACCATGCACCTGTTGAAAGCCTTTGGCAACAAGCCTGGATTTGTATCTGCTAATATGTACATCCACTGTGCTCTTGGTCTTGTAGAGCCATCTGCATCTAAAAATTTACCTCCCATAAGGAAGGGGAACCAGATCCTAAGTCTGGTTCTCGAGGAGGGAGTTGTACTCCTGCATGGAAAATTCCTGAAAGGGATTTCCAACAACCTCGCCATAAGACTATGGATCTGGATACTGAACCAAGAAAATATTCTTGGAGGGAAATGGTTCAGTGGAATTGAGTGCAACAAAAGGCTCCTTGAAATCAGATTGAGTCCTCCTAGTATCCGCTGGATCACCAACGAGATCCCCAACATCCTGAAGAGTAGTTTGTGCCCACTTGGGCCTCTGCTCTGGCTCTACAACTGCATCTGGATGCTCTGACTCTGCATCTGACTGTATTGATTCTAAATCTGAATCATCTTATTCATGTGAATCATAAATCTTGTCTGAAGAAGATCTGTCATGTTCATGCTCATCATCTCGAACAAGTGGAAGAATGAAGGTGTTTGCATGCGGCTATTGAGGTACATGCGAGACACTTTCCTCGAATTGGACACTATGCTCAATGATGAGCCGGTTAGAGGAAATATCAATAAGCCTATATCCCTTCACATCATCAGGGTATCCAAAAACATACACTCAGTTCTCTGTGGATCAAGCGCCTTCCTCTTTTCAAAGGAATCTGGGCCCATGCACATGAACCAAAAATGCGAAAGTGGGTCACTTCCGGTTTGAGGCCTCCGCTCCAAGCCTCGTAGGGGGTCTTATCCTTGACATAAATATGGGGAGATATGTTTTGGATGTATTTTGCACAATTAAGTGCTTCATCCCATAGTCTCTGTGGTAGTGACTTTGCATGCAACATGCAAGATGCCATCCCCTTTAGAGATCTGTTTTTCCACTCAGAAACTCCATTTTCCTGCGGAGCATAGGGAACTATGTACTGCAACTGAATCCCTACCTCATGGAAAAGATCATGGATCTCATTATTGACATAATCTCCCTCATTATCATTTTGAAGGACTTTGATCTTCTTTTCAGACTATGTCTCAACCAGGGCTTTGAAATCTTTGAGGTGTTGAAAGACCTCAAATTATTTCCTGAGAAAGTAGATCCATGTAAAATGTGAGAAATCATCAACAAAAATGAGAAAAAACCTCACTTTGCTGATGGATGGATGTGGAAAAGGACCCATAAGGTCATTGTGGATCAGATCTAAAGGTGCATAAGCACTCTAAGACTTTCCTTTGTCGAATTTCTCGTGAGGGTGTTTTTCGAGAACACATCCCTCACATACTCCCTTAAAGAAATGGATGTCTGGTAGACCATGAACCAATATTTTCTTTCTAATTTGTTGCATGTATCTGAAATTCAAATGTCCAAACCTTCGTGCCATATCCTACTACTTTCATCAACATGAGTAAGTAGTAAAGTAGAATCAGGTTTAATGAATTCAGAACAAGTATACAATCTAGACTGGTGATTTACCTCACTAGTAGCAACCATGGAGTTGGTTTGCATGTCGTAGATGTCCACAACATTTGGTGTGAATATGAATGTCTTTCCAGTGACGTAATTCGTCATCTGATACAAGGATAAAAGTTTGACGAAAATTTTGGGAACATGCAACACATTCTCGAAGCTTCCGTTGGTGAGTTCAATCCTTCCTTTGTCGATGACTTCGACATAAGAGTTGTCCCCCATCAAAATAGGAGGACCTTTGCATGCATCCAATGAAGAATATAATTTTTTTGGGGCATCCATGTGATGTGATTCTCCTGAATCTACAATCCAAGCATCGGGAGAGGAGTTGATGGAAATCAAGGCATGGCTAGAATTGCCTTTCTTGGGATTCAAATCTTTTGGATTCTTCTTCTTGGCACCCTCGGGGATGAGATCTCCAAGGTTTTTTTTATGAATTATTTGAGACATTAGATATATATTTTTTTTCATGCACGTGGATTCTTGATGGAATCCTTTGTGACAGTACATCCATTTATCCCCTTTTATTCCATTTCCCCCTTTGGATCTAGAGGCATCGGTGAATGGTTTTGTGTACACTTCCTTCTTCAGATGTGAATGAGATTTATTTTTGTCTTTATCTTTAGATTTATGATATTGGTGGTTTCCATAATGCACAGTAAGTTCATGCGCCTTTGGGCCTTTGATTTTTCCCATGTTGATGAGCCTGGTTTTCTCTTGTGTCAGGGATTCAATAAAGTCCTCAAGAGAAGGAATCTTCCAGGTGGCTCCAAAGACGAATATGACATAATGAAATGTGGATACGAATATAGATAATTCAGGACCAAGTTTGGAGAGAATGGTGAGAACAATTTTTTTTCTCCTCCCTAGATTTATCAACCCCACAAGCTTTGAGTTGAGACAATAAATCCTTGAATTTTGTAAAGAAATATTGGATATTGTCGAAGATTTTTGGATCCAATGTGAGAAGTTCCACCTCCAGCATGTGTCCCCTCATCTCATCCTATTTTCCAAATATCCATTCCAAGGTGTTCCAGGATTCAGTGGGAGTCTTACAGGAAGATATGTGAAAATGAGATCGAGAGAAATAAGACTTCAAATCATTCTGAGTGCTTCATCCATCTAATTTAAGTACTTGGATTTTTCTATGGCTGATTTCAGTTATGTATCTATATTCAAGGTTAACCTTTACAATCCTCTGGTTCAGAGATGAATCATTGTTCTCTCCTTCCATGCAAAGTAGTTGTAAGGTGTAAGAATGAATTATTTTTGGAAATCCATCTTTCCGTTGTCTTCAATCTTTTGTACTTACAAAACATTTTGGTGTAACTTTTTCTTAGCAGTCCATCAGCTTTGATACCATGTAAATGTGTTGAACCTACACATAATAGATCTAGCTATAAAATACTACACATGTTTGCAGAGATAAATTGAGAAAGAAGAAGAAGGAGAGAAGGAATAGAATAATTCTCATTAACCGTAACGAATAACGAATAATTTACACATGATATACTCTATATAAATCAATGATTGTACACTATATGAGAACCAATGCACCATAGTGGTATTATAGAGTGATATGGACACACACGAGTAGTTACGGGAGTGAACTGCCACCTAGTCTAGTCTCTCAAGCAGTTACGAGAGTGAACTACCACCTAGCTGAGTTAACTAGTCAACTAGTCTTCAGTTAACTGAATGAAAAGAGTGTAGTGAGGAGTAGATCAAGGAATCAAGGGTAATGCTCTAGTATGGTGATGATACCAAGTCAAGTGTGCAGTAAAATGGTGATGATCCCAATGTTGCATGGTGACAAAACCAATGCAGCATCTAAACTCAACTCAACTAGTCAAATTGAAGTGTCAACCGAAAGAGAATATTCTCCAGGTGGAATATTCTCCCCTAAAATATAGGAGACTGGATAATGACTAATGGTGACTAATAAAAAAGGAAAAAACTTAGGAAAATTACATCCTAGATGTGTGTGAAGTAACTCCAATAGAACTTCGAAGTGCAAGAGCAGAGGATTTTGTCGTAGAAATGGAGAAGTTGCATGATCAAAACAAAATATAGCTACAGGATAGTGGCCAAAGGTACAAGAACAAAGTAGATCAAATAAGAAGAGAGGTGAATTTTGAGATTGGAGATCAAGTCTCATCACACCTGAGGAAGGACATATTTCCAAGAGGAAAATATAATAAGCTAAAGGTGAAGAATATAGGACCTTATAAGATCCTCGAAAAAATTGCTACAAATCATTATGAGATTGAACTGTCAGAGGACATTGGAATTTATCCAATATTTAATGTAGCAGACTTATACCCTTACAAGATGGATGATACAGAAGGGACATATGATCAAGAGGAGACTCATCATCATCATTCAATGAGGCATTATGGAAGGTGACTCAACATCAGGCGCAACACACTTAACTGGATTGGATTCCAAGGAGGAGACGTCACTTTTAATTTTGAAAACCTTGTAATTAAAGATCCCATGAGATATTGAAGGTAGAGCCATTGTATGTGCTCCAGAAGCTTGTAACTTCTTTTAATTCCTGTAGGATTGTACATATTCTGAGCATTGACTCATATCTAGATTGTAATTATTCATTTATTGTAATAATCTTAGTGGTAGGATTCTTTAATTGTGATATGAAAGAAATAGAATAGTATGGAGGGAAGGCTCGAGAAGCCCCTTCATGTATAAATGTATGTACTCTATGCCCAAAAGAAGTTGTTGTTGTTGTTGCTGAGAAAAGAGGTTGTTTTTGAAAGAAGTTGTTGAACAGAAGAGTTGTTGAAGGTTGTTGAAATATATGTAAATATTTGTTGAAGGAATATATAAGAGGAGAATTGCTTTCAATTCCTAATACTGTTTATGTTTGAGTAATTAGGTAAATGTTTATGTTATTTATCTCTTTTTTTGTCTGTGTGTGTGCATGTAAATGGTTGGTTAAATGAATCCTTAGTGTTATTTTAATTTTCAATTGTTTCTCTTTTGAAATATCGGTGCAAGGAGTTCACAGTTCCCACACAAGGAGTGAAGAAGAAGAATCATTTACAGGTTTGAAATCTCAGGAGAAATAACATACATTTTATGCAAAGCGAGAACAAGGACTGTGCCTATAGTCACAAGAGTATAAAATATCTTAGGGGAGACCAGTGCAAAGAGTGCATAGAGTTGACACTTAATCAATTGTTGATAAAGCTCAGAAGAGAGATAGTGTAAGGAGTGCGCAGCTGAATTTTATAAGTCCCAAGTTCATAGGAGAGAGTGAGCACAAGGAGTGCGCATGAGACTTTATTAAGTCCCAAGATCAAGAGAGAATCACAAAGTGTGAGCCAAGTTTCAAGTCTTTTAAGTGAAAAATATAAGGAAGGATAGCGCAAGAAATTCCTTAAGAGGAAGAATCCTTTATGTTTGGAGGGTGGTTGAACGAGATATGTTTGGAGTTAACAAAATATCTCACGGCTGTTGGATCAAGAAAAGGAGCAGTACTATTAATTTCCCAAGTCCTTCGGACTTTGCTGCTCTGACAATTTTAAGTTATTTTTGTAAGTGAGGTGAATGTCTTGAAGACCGGATTAGATCACAACCCTTAGTTTTAGGTACACATATCCACATATCATCGAGTATTCAAAGTTCGAAAATCCAGAAGATTGTTTGTAAATTTTGGTTTGATCCGAAATTCCGTGAAGCTTCGAAGTACTGGAGTGAATCTACATTATATATCACTAGGAGAGTGTGAGTCATTGGATCCTGAGAGGTTCGACAATTTGAGACTCCATGAGAATTTGGTCATTGTTGCAAAAAGGGAAGAATTCCCTGAAGTTTGAAGTAAATATCGACTGTCTGTTTTCAGGGACGCATGGACCATAGATTCCGAGGAGTTTGACATTCGAAAATTTAGGTGGAAGTGTTGGTTAAGGTTGTAAAAGTCCTGACGCTTGGAGTCTGGAGTGAACATAGACCATTGATATGAGGAAACAATCAATCGTCAGATCTATGGTTATCTCCCTTCATGAGTTTGGAGGTATTGTGTGTTGGAGTGGAGAAAAGTCTCAAAGCCTAGAGCCCCGGAGTTCCTTTGAGTCATAGATCTTGGAAAGGAGTGTGGACTATTGATCCCTGGAACTCTTTGGGAGTTCGACAGATTGACTATTCAAGAGAATTGGAATTTTGTGTTGGTAAATAATCCAAATCTTGAAGCTTCATATAGTTATTTTTAGTTGAGCACTTGGTTCTATCCCATGGTCACGTGAGATTTCTGCTGGAGGAAAGGGGCTAGCATCTTAGGTATTGAATTGAAGTTGAAGGGGGATTAGAGTAAAGCGCCTGCAGGTTTTCTTGGACCTGCACAAGGAAAGGGGCCTATGTATATTAGAGGGGATCCAGTAGGGATCCAAGAGCTAATTCATCTCCTATGTGAACAATCCTATATCGGGAGGTCGCGCAAGCCCCCGAAGTAGGGATGGGGGTTTGCATCATCTTCAAACTCAGTCACAATTATTATCAATGAATATTTATGTTCATTTTAACATACAAGTTCATTTTGAATGGTAATAATATGAACAGGAGGTTTTCATCATCATTAGCATAAGCATAGATTTAATCTTCATTACGTTTGAATGAAACAATAGAAATCGCACTATCAATAGTGCATATTATGTTGTTAGCCGTGACCAAATCTCTAATAATACCAATCAGGAAATGGACAATGCCAAATCTATGGAAATGATTATCCTATTAAATATTCAACAATTTTATGTTATTTCCCAATGCTCGGTCATGCAAGCGGTGGAAGGGAGATCCTCGCATCGTCTTTTCTTCTCATTGTTGTTGAGCTCATTTTTTAATTTGGAGATTTATAGAGGAGATAGATGTCTCATTGGAAGCTATGTTCATTTTTTGTTGTGGCCTCTTCTTTCCTGCCATGGATTTCTCTCACAAATCACCAGGTCACTCACTTTGTGTAACAATATAGCATGAAAATTTGTAGATGACAACCATCCAATAATGCACTAATCATATCATAGTAATCACAATTCACTTTGGGCATGCCATCATGGTTTCTCTCAATATCTCAAGCTGCATAAATGAAGTTGTTCACATGGTCGTAGGGTTCATTAGCGCTCTTTTTCTCATATACTCTGGGTGTACCAGTTCCCATCTTATTAAATACTCTAGGTGAGTCAAATAAGTTTGTGGAAAGGGCTCTTGTTGAGAAAGTGTTGACATTGATGTCAAACTGGTTGCGGGTATGGCAGTGAGTGGTGTCATTGATATCAAATTTTGAGGTTATTGGTTGAGTGATGTAGTGTACTTGCAAGTATGTGCATCTCCATCTTGTTTTTCTATAGGAATTTGGGATTCATGTAATAACTGTTGAACTACATGAATTTAGGATTCCGGTAATAACTAAAATTTCGGTAAAACATGTTGACTATAGGAACTTGGGATTCTAGTAATAATGTGTTCACACAACAAGTATTTTTCACGGAAGGAAATCATAAGTGGTATTTTGAAGTGGTCAAAGTCTTGACATGGTGAATAAAAATGTTTTGTGATTATACCATAGATTTTATCTTTCTATGGGAAACAAAACCATTATAAAAACTAGTATAAATATTTTATCAAATTGAAGAGTAAAAGTGGGTGTGAAGTATGAATAAGTGTAAGATGATATGAGTTAGGGTGAAGGAGTTTATCAAATGAGCAATAGTGGTCAGAAGAAAGAGTCCAGTTATAATGAATATCAAAGAGTTGGAAATCAAACTGGAGGAGGGTTTTTGAATCTAAATTGCAATATGAAAGGTATGTGATTTAATCCTAAATAAATACTATTCTTGACTGTAATGAAGTAAATATGCAATGCTGTGAGGTATGGAATGAATATGTTTTGGGAGTCTTGAGGAGTGTGTAAAAACTTTATTCTATGAGAAGGTTTGAGAGCATGAATATTTAATCGCCATATTAAAAAATAACAACAATTACATGAATATCATATTCATAAATAACTTCAGCTATAGAAATATAGGATTCATAAATAACAACGGTTACAAGAATATCATATTAAAAAATAATAACATCTACATGAATAACAGATCTACAGGAATAACTGTTACAACATCAACATCTACAGGAAAAGCATATCTATAGGAATAGTTGCTACAGTATCAACATATACAATAATAATAGTCTATAAGGAAAATAGATCTACACAGAAAATATGCTACAATATTAGCAACTACAGGAACAACATACAACAAGAAAAATAGAATTACAAGAATAGTAGACTACATGAAATGAACATCTACATGAACGGATGCTACAATATTAGCATCAACATGAATAACAGTCTGCAGGGAAAGTAGATCTACAAGAAAAGCAGATCTATAGGAATAAATTCTACAATATTAACATCTACAAGAATAGCAGTCTATAGAAAAAGTAGATTTATAGGAATAACAGACTACATGAAAAGCACATCTGCATGAATAGATGAGGAGGAGATATCAAGAATATGAGGTTTTGTGATTGACCAAAAAATGAATAACTTATTTACTTTAGGGTTGTAGGGTGGTGCAAGGCAGAGGATTAATGTCCTAATCTATGTAACAGGTTGGTAGCTAGCAAGTGGGTGCTTGTGAAAACATTAAATGGGGATATGTGCCTCCTGTAAATGGGTGTTTGCAAAACATTGAAAGGGGATAGGTGTCTCCAGCAAGTGGGTTCTTGCTAAGCATTGAAAAATGGATTGGTGTCTCCAGCAAGTGGGTGCTTGCAAATATTGTAATTATAGGTTGGATCCTATATCATATTAAAAGAATTTGTTTTGTATTTTTCTCTCCTATGGGTTTCCACGTTAAATTTTTGGTGTTCTTTGTTAAAATGTATTTTTGAATGAGGTGTTTCTACTCATTAAAGTTATTACAGGTTAATATTCTCAAACAAGAAAAATAAGTAGAATATTGATTCATCCCACCCCCCCCCTAGTATTCAAAAATTGGTATCATAGCAAGTTCCTTTAGTGACATCCTAACAATTGGAAGGAAGATTTTTCAAGAAAAATGTCCAGTCAAGATAATTCTTCTTCAACCAGACCTCCTCTATTCAATGGTACAAATTTAACTTTCTGGAAAATCAAAATGAATACCTACCTTATGTAACTTGGCATGGAGATCTGCAAGATTGTGGTAGATGGATATAAACCCCCAACATCTCTTCTAATTGATGAAGATGGTAAGAAAATTTTGAAATACTGAGAATGAGTGAGGATGAGAACATCTTTATCTTATTTCTCATAGTAGATGAGGTTGTAAACATCATGAAAGGGCTAGGTGAAAATTTTAATGATGTTGTAATAGTTCATAAGGTACTGAGATGTATCCCCTCAAGACTTGATGAAAAATTTTCTACTATAGAAGAACTAACTAATCTAGATAATATTACTATGGATAATATCTATGGAATACTCACTTTCTATGAGATGAGGACCAAGAAAGAGCATCCAGACCTAAAAGAAGAATCTTTCAAGGCATCAACCAAATCACAAAAACATCAAGATCATAACTACTCCAATCACATCTCAGATGAATATGAAGCCAACTTTGTGAGAAATATACAAAGGGGCCCTAAAAAATATAAAGGCATGTTTCCATTCAATTTTTTTAATTTTGGTAAAATAGGTCATTTTGTATCTAAATTCCCATACAAAGAAAACAACACTAATGAAAAACAAGAAAAAGGAAAGAATAAATCTAGGGAAAATAACAAGAAAAATCCTTTTAAGAAGAAAATATTTTACTCAAAAGAGGATAGAAGTAGCTCCTCATATGTCAAAGAAGAATATGAGTATGATGAAATCCAAAATGAAAAACTTCTCATGGCACTTGAGAATTAGAGTTATGATCAAGAGAAGACTGACATAGAGGAAGATGCGGCAATGGTTGATATTGAAGGTGAACGTATTAGTGCTCTAGAGGAAATATACATGCTTAGGAGAAAAAACAAACAACAAAAAAAATAACTACATGCCTATAACGAAAGAGACAAGGAGAATGATGGAGAAGTATTTCTTTCAAAAACTCAAATAGAAGAGGCCAAAAGATTAGAGGAAATACTAATTTACCAGTTAAAAGAGAAGGATAAGAATTGTGAAAAACTAGACGAAGAAGTTGTATCTTTGAGAAAGGATCTAGAGAAAACTAAGGATCATATGAATCTAAATTTAAAGTTCATAAAAGGATATGAAACTTTGGACAATATTCTCCACAGTTAGAGATCAAAATTTCAAGATAGGAATTGTATACAAAGAGATTCATGAAGATTCCAAAGGCGATTCAAGCTCCAACATATCAAAAATAGAGGAATCCAAACTTTATGTCAATGATCTAAAAGGAAAAATCAACTAGCCCGGAAAACAAAGGAATGAAGGAAAAAGTCAACAGAAACAAAATCAGACCATCCACACAGATAACTATGAAGTAAAGATGCTAAAGAAGTCATAACTTCACCAATCCATCAAACAAATATCAATCTCTTAAATAAGGTTCTTCACTCCAAGGTATCTAAATATTTTCTATGGTTTTTTTTCTTCATGTAATAACTTTGGAAATAAGGATGTAAATTGCATAGCATATAGATATATCAGAAATATAAAGGTTAGATTTGATCAGCCTCAAATGCCTAGAACTCGAAACTATTATAACAATGCATTTTCCCATCTCTTGGATGAAATTGAATGCTACATATGCAATAATGTTTGACATAAGGAAAATGAATATATAAACAAGATGTTGTCTTCCTTTAATCAAGATAAGAAAGAATATTTTACTAATATTTGGAAGAAGAGGAACAAAAAAATAGAAGAGTGTATTATCCCTATATGTAAAAAATAAGGAAAATCAATGGTATATTGATAGTGGTTGTTGGAGCATAACCCTAAATTACATTAGTTTATACCTAGCTTAGACTCCTAGATCTTGTTTAATACTTTCCATCACACTTTATTTCACCTAATTTGGCCACATAGAGAAGAAGGGCGCCTCATCCGTGGATTTTAGGGAAAATTGCTATTTTTAGATCAAGACTCAACTCTTGGTTCTTGATTTTCTTGATTTATTCTTGATTTATTCCAACTCTCCCATGCAAAAACTCATCCATTATTGGGGAATTCACACCTCCTCTTTGAGTGAGAGATTTATTCCTTAATTAATGTTTTTTTCCTTTACTATTATTAGTAACCGCTATTTCGGGTCAGTTGAGTGAGTTGGAACTGCTTCTCTTGTCAGTTAAGTGAGATTAAGTGAGACACTGAGATAATGTGCACCAGTTGAATATTGTGGGAATTAATGAGTGTGTGACATGTGTATTTAGTGGTATAGGCCAAACTATGTGGTCTCCCTTAGCCTATGACACCTATTTTAGCTTTTTCAAGCTTTTTTTACTAGAATTTATATGTTGGAAATTCTATATATTCACCTCCTCTCTTCTTTTTGAGGTTGGTTGCTCATGTATATTCATTTTTTGAATAATATAATTCTCTAATTTATGGAGAAAAAACTTTCTCTCATCTCTTGAATATCAACAAATTGTATGTGTTCAATTTAACTAGAATTCTAGATCTATCGGGGTTTCTGTAGGAATTCTACATGGTATCAGAGCTAGATTGAATCTAGTGGATTGTACATGGTTTTATTTGGAGGTATAGATCATCAGGAGGCATAGAAAGAAGCAATGTATCATCTATCTCAGCCCATAAAACAAATTCTAAATCCTTTCAATTACTTCGAATGGAAGACATAGATCTCTCTACTCCTCCGAAGCAAAGGGCTTTACAGGGTAACAATGGGAACGAAGAAAGAAACGACTGCTGTAGTGGAGAAGATGAAGTATTTCAATAAATTAGATGAAGCAATTTGGCTGATATGCCTATCAATTTCTAGATATCTCCTCTTTCATGTTAGTGGAGCCACTACTAACAATGTGGTCTGGACCACATTAAAAGGACTATTTGGCAAGCAGGATGCAATGAGAGTGCATCAACTGGAGAATGAACTCATATCCCTAAGTCCAATTCATTTCAGCAACCTGCAAGAATTCTTCACCAATTTCAAATCCCTCCTTTTTGAACTTAATGCATGTGGAGTCATGAAAGAGGAATATCAACTCATCCTTTCAATTCTCTCGAAATTAGGACCTGAATATTCTGTATTTGTATCATCTTTTCAACCATCTAAATTGACTCAGGAAACATGGAAAATGCCTCCATTTAATGATTTCATTGCAGAATTGACTCAAGAGAAATCTAAGTTATTCCAAATGGGTGCCATCAAGCATTCCAAGAACCAAGCACTTGTGGCTAATGATGCTCCAAAGAGCAGTGGAAAAGACAAGCAAAAAGGAAAGGGTAAATTTCCTGAATCGAAGAAGGAGAGATCCGCACAATCTTTAGAGAACTCTTCTAAGCCTAAGGGTAAGAAGAAGAAGAAGGAAAGAACACTTTTCAGCTACTTTTCCAAATTTTTTCATCCTGAAGAAAATTGCATGAGGAAGACTATTGATGAGATGGCTAAGCAATTGCAGTAGCACAATTTCACGGTGCCTGAAAATGCAAAGAAGAAAGATGATAATAGAATGGGAGGGAGAGCACGAGATGGTCATGATTTAATGGATGTCACATCCACTCCATCATCTTGGATCCTTGATTCAGGTGCATTGAACCATATGGTTGCATCAAAAGATGAATTTTCCTCCATCAAAGAAAGCACCATATCCCTAATTTACTTGGGAGATGCCACACCCGCAAAGGTGTGCGGAGAAGGAATTGTTGATCTTGAAGGGGGATGCTTGAAAAATGTGATTCATGTTCCCTTGTTGTCCAAAAATATTCTCTCAATATATAAAATCACTCATTCTAGCTCTGGAAGGAAGGTGGATTTCACTCTGGACTCTGCAGTGATTATCGACATTTCCACAGGCTCACAACTTGCACATGGAATTGTAGATCAAGATTCTCATTTGTATTTCTTCTCCCACTTTGTTCCTAAATCTATTAGCACTGTATTTCTGTCACAATCTAATGATATAAGTAGTTTATGGAATGAAATAATTGGCCATATTAACTATAAGTACTTGCATCAACTCAAAAAGAAAACATGGTAGAAGGATTGCCAGCTATTAAATTCACAAGCGGTGTATGTCAAGGATGCATTCTTGGAAAGCATCCAGAGAAAAAGTTTGACAAAGGGAGGGCACAGAGAGATTCTTCATGTAAGGTAGCTAGAGAGGTAGTGGAGGGGCCCATAGGGCCCATAGTGATGATAGTGGATACCATTCAATGTAAGGTGGACTAGGTCCACTATATTATTAAATAAGGCCCACTATGGTAGTTAGATATAATAAATGGATAATTAGATATAATAAATGTAAGAGGACTTCTTAGAAGGTTCTACTTCTAGAAGATTCCTTCTCTAGAATGTTATTAGGTGATGGTAGCACTATATAAAGGGGTTCAAGAAATGTAATGGGATATGAAGAGAAATATTGTATTTGGAGCGGTAGCTCAATAGGAGGATGCTCCCTCGAAGAGGCAAGTGAACAGGAGAGGATCCCTTCCATAATAGGATCTAGTGTATGGTGTTGCCCTACCTCAAGGGTTTGATATAATAAAGTGGTGTTTTTCTATATTTTTCTTCTATATCTATTGTGGTTCTTTTGTATTCAGTATTGGGTTCTTAACAAGTGGTATCAGAGCACTTTCCTTGGGCAGACATTGTGGGCAAATATTTTTTATTTTTGCAGATTTTTTTTCGGAGGAAAAAAAAAAGGGCTGCGACATTCTCAAAGTTTTCAGTATATTTTTGTGAAAACTTTGTAGAAAATGGTTCTATATCTGATTTCCTCTTAGAAAAACACCCAATTTGAAAAACAAAATCGTCCGAAACGGAGTCTGGGAAGTCAAGATATTAAAGTTTTAAAATCTGCAAGTTTTCAGGATTTTTTCCGTGGACAACGGCGATAAATTTTTTATTTTTGTAGCATCTGGAGACTGAATTTTCCCAAATAAATTACCGATCTGAGTTCCTCTCACAATTTCACCCAATTTCAAAAAAAAAAATCAGCCAAAACGGAGCCTGGGAAGTGAAGTTATGAGCATTTTAACTTCAACAGTTTTTTAGGGTTTTTCCAGCAAAAATCGTGATTTTCTGTCGTAACTTATTGGGTGAGTTCATAGGATGCTCAGATGGATATTTCTTCTCAAAACCTAAAAGAAATTCTTGAATCATTCAAAGCCCAATTGTTTCACACATTGGATGACAGATTGGATGCATTTGTACATGGCCTCACAGACAACCTCACAGATAGCCTCACAGACGGCCTCAATGATAGTTTTTGTAGTATTCAAGAGTCATTGAATAACATGCAGGAGAGATTTCTTATGGAGGGCCTCAAGGATGAATATAATCAAGAAATATATTCTTGGTATGATTTTGAGGAATGATTATGATGATGGTATATGGATGAATTGTCATTTTTTGGGATGACAACCATTTCTATATTTTATTTGATGACTCTACTCCCGCATACTGTAGAGGAGACATCGGCCATCCACATCGGGAGCTAAGTTACAGTGATTAGGTCCTGCATTTTCTCTGGTGGTATTATTCTTTCTAGATTCTTCTATGACCCTTTTTAGGCTATGGCTGTGGATCTTCTTATTTGGATCCACATGATAGATTATCGATCTTTACAGGTATCATTTGAAGTTGGTTATTGGATTTCCAAAATCTTCTATGGGAGTTCACATGAGCACTTGGACATAGGACCCAGGCTTACAATGGTAGTTGGACTATACTTGACATAATTAGATTCCCTTTCTACATAGGACACCATATCTTGGTCTTCTTCAAGTATTATGGTCTAATTATCCATGGGACCACTGGTGACATGGTTATGCATCAAAAGCGTTGGGGACAACTGGCTCATAGGGGATAGAATATAAAAGGTAGCTAGAGAGGTAAGTGGAGGGGCCAGGAGAATAGTGGTGATAGTGGAGACCATTCAATGTAAGGTGGACTAGGTCCCCACCCCATATTATTAAATAAGACCCACTATGGTAGTTAGATATAATAAATGCAGTGATTGGATATAATGAAATATATAGATGACTGTAGAGGTTCTATACAAAGAAAGATTTATCCCTCAGAATGTTATTAGGTGATGGTTGTACTATATAAATGGGTTCAAGTAGTGTAATGGGATATGAAGAAAAATTTTGTATTTGGAGTGGAAGTATCTCAATGGGAGGATGCCCCACCTCTAGAAAGGAAAGTGAGCAAGGGAGAGGATCCCTTCCCATAATAGGATCTAGTGTAGCAGGTATTTCCCTACCTCCCAAGGGTTTGATATAATAAAGTGTGGTTTTTTTTATCTTGTGTGGTGATTGTATTGATATATCTTTGGTATTTTTGTGGTATTTTGTATTCAATCTTTGGGTTCTTAACACTTCACCTCTTGGGATGATTCTGGTGACATCATGGGATAATTCCCATGGCCTTCAAATCAATGCTCCTTCTCTTTTGATTTATATACACCTAGCAGAGATGAATTATTAGAGGAGAAAAAATGGTCATAAAAGAGATGGCCAATTGTATGCTATAGTCGAAATCGTTAGCTCCCAAGCTATGGGATGAAGCTATTCATTGTGAAGCATACATTCAGAACCAAGTTCCTCAAAAATCCCTACTCAAGGCACCACTCCTTTTGATTGTTGGACCGGTAAGAAGCTAGAGAGTATGTCACTTCATGCATTTTAGTTCCACAGACTATTAGATACACATTAAAAATGAGATAAGAGGAATTCTTTGGAGCCTCAAAGTGTTGAATGCATATTTTTGGATATCCTAAAGGTGTCAAGGATATATATATTGCTGGACTCTCACACTAAAAGTTCATTCTAAAACTCCAGATTGTGAAGTTTAAGAAGAATCATTGCATGATTTTTGAGAAGACCTGATTGAGGAACGGCTTATTTATCCTTTGATGGGAGAATTGAGGAAACTTCTTCAAGAGCACTTCAGAGAATCCATCAAAACAGACTTTTGGGTCTGATACAAAGGATGAGGAGTAGGTCATGGCTTCTCCAACTCGGGAGAATTTTCAAGCAGGCGGAGAAACCATACAGAATCTTGGGTGAGCTAGTCGGTGATCCTGTGGATATAAGAAGGACTAGATCACATTTTTGGGGGCTCCTCAAGCCCTAGCTGCTCTAGACTTCTTGATTCCCATAAATTGATATATTAAAATTGTTTCAGATCCATAGTCACACTCTAAGGCTACTGAAAACCCACTTTGGTAGGCTTCCATGGATGAAGAGTACTCTACGCTTATGGACAACAACACATGGGACTTGGCTCCACTTCTGAAAGGAGAAAGATTGTTCATTGTCGATGGGTATATTGAAAAAATATTGCTGCATATGGTGAGATCAGAGAGTACAAATATCAACTTGTCGCAAAATAATACTCACAGGTACATGGCATAGACTACTGAGACATTTTACATTTGCAAAATAGACTCCAGTGGAGCTAGTTTTGGCATTGTAAACTCATGATTGGAGATTCATCACATGGATGTAGAAGGAGTGCATTTATTCCATGGAGATATCAAAGATATATCTATATGGACTAATACAAGGATGCATTCCAAAATTTCTTCGTTTTTTAGATTAAAAAGAATCTGTATGGCCTAAACCCAGGGCTCCCCAAAGCTGGTATGAATGGATTCTTTCTGCTTTCAGTGGGATTCATTGATGAAAATATGATCCAAATGTTTATTTTATACAACATGATGATTCCCTTTTGATGACATTACATTATGTGCGGCTTGCCCACTAAAGAGATGCGAGAATCTTGCTTCTAAAATCTATTGATTAGGAAAAATCGGCCATTACTGTCGATTTTCCTTCCAGCGGATTTGGGAATTGTTACTTTTCTTTCTTAGTCTTGAAGTTTCTCATTCTACTTTAGGGATCAATATGGAACAATATAAATATGCATCAGATCTACTTCCCAAGCTTTCATGCCAATGATGCAAGCCAGTGACATCTCCCTTTCTTTCGAGGTTGGGTCCGAGGATCGAAATTCTACACAGGTGGGCGATTTTCTTTATGCTCAGTGATTGGTTGGGAGTTTATTATATCTTACTCACACAGAGCCTGATATCTCTCTTTTATGATGGGAGTTTGTTCCAGATATATGAAGGAGCCTCATGAGCTTCACTAGAAAGCTGTAAAGAGAATCCTTAGATATGTGAAGGTACTCCCAATTTTGGTATCTTTTATGTTGCAGATTGTTGGGCACCAAATTGGGCTATCTTTATGCTACATTTCCATTACCTTTTTGAACATTTTACACTTATTTACCTATGTTAACTATGCTAAACCTGTAGAATTACTTCCCCTCTACCTTATCTATTAGGAGATATTTTATTAATGAAGTAAAAGTCATGGATTTTTGCCTATTCACAACACTAAAACAAATGTTTGACAGTAGCTTCTGGAGAACAGGAACCAAAGCTTCAATATCCCGTAGAAGATCCACTATTCACAGCAATGACCAACCATAAGGAGGCCGCGCAGCTAGAGTCACAGATCCCTGAACCATCTTGGGCATTTCCCTAATCCTGTCCATCTGGTACTGGTGCCGTTCCAACTAATGCATATTTTTTGGGGATACAGTTACCATGCTTTAGAAGGATTTATTATCATTTTAATGCTATATAAGTATAGTTTATTCTTGTAACTGGGGATGTTCCCATTGAAATTGTAATAACCTTTTTATATTTATAAAGCACTACCTATTTTTGTCTTCATCTTTGCTACTCTTGTGCCATTTTAGTCCAGGAGAGTTGGGCCCTCTTGCTTATCAGTGTACATCTCACCGTATTGTGTTATTTATCAATTCTATATTTATTTATTATGGTGTATTTATTTAACATTTTATGCTTATTTATTCTGAGTATGTGTTATTTAGCAGTTTATGTTTTTTGTTACAATGTTATTTCTTAGCTTATGCTTACCTGGCGATGTGATTCTTATGAGTACTTTTCGGGAGTTGTAGTTAATCCAGTTGACAGAAATGTTTTGAATATTAAATTGTGAACCCTTGGCCAAAACGAATTGAACTCTTGCCCCTGCATATACATGCGCATTTCTAGCTGAAAGGATGCGCAGTTGATAAATTAATGGGAAGAGTAGATATCGTTCATACTGGACCCCAACTTATTTTAGCCTGGGTGTGGGGAGAGGCAAAGGTGTAAGAGAGAATAGCGATCTAAGACCAACTAGAGGTCAATCTCTGCGTCACAGGGAGAGAATGGAGTTTCCTCCACTCACTGATCACAGGCATAGGAGAATCTTTCCCACTTGTTTTATTTTTCTTTCTTTCATTTTTGTACAATCCTATTGTCCACAGGAAGGAGGAGTCTTTTGACTCCTGCTCTGAATCTTAGAGTTAAAGATTTATGTCTTTCAAACCTTGTGTTTTAATAGAGCCCTAGATTTACCCCTAGGGAGGGATATTTTGACACCTGTTGAGTTTATAAAATTATCATTTTATTTTAAATAATATGTTTTGTTCTTGTCGAGGAGGAAGAGTCAACTTTGGCCTTGTCGGGCCACTGAACCTTAGATTCTTATTTTTGGTACCTCTTTTTTCATAAGATATTTTGTCTTGGGAAGGAATGGTCCTTTGACACCTTACTTCAATACTAAATCATTGTAAGTTCATGCCAAGACCCTCCATAATACCAACACTTGTATGAACAAAAAACCGTATAACGAGGGCAGGGGAAAGCCCCAAAGAAGGGAGAACTAGATTTGGGAAGAAAGACCTACATATAGCAGATTATAGAAAAGGTTGAATTAGAAACATCATCTCACATAGCCATGAGACCAAGGGCACGAAGAGTAAAGTTAGGGGGACAATCAGTATATCAACCAGTGTTTTCTACAACATTCTGGGGTGATACAACACAACAAGTCCCTCTAGCAGTTGAAGAAACATCTAGTGTTAAGCCACACAGACAAAGAATGTTATCTTTGGCGATTAGAGGGAAGAGAGTCACAAAGCGGAGCCTCGGCAGTGAGACCACTCCATCAAGGAGAGAGAAGGAAGTTGTAGCGGAAGGATCAAGTCTGTGAATCACGAGAAGAAGGGATTGAAGGAGTATTTGCATCACCAAAAGACCAGGGAAGTGCTGCTAAAGAAAATCGGATCCAATTGGTAAGGAAGCCTCAACCATCTCCTAAAGAGCCTGGTGAAATACCCAATAGTTATTGGAAGATATTTATGGATCCCACAACCTCCACTATCGAGTTTCCAATAAGAGATTTAGGAGCTGGTGCACCCACAAAGCCTATTCCATTAACAGCCTTACCAAACTTTCATGGAAGCATTTGAATATTAGACTCATTTCTATTTGGTCGACACCATAGTATGTTGAGGGTATGATTACATGATGGAAGCCCAAAAGTTAAAAAATTTCCTTCTACATTAAAAGGGACGGCTCTGTGATGGTTCATGGACCTTGGAGGAAGCACTATTTACACATGGGATGATATGCGGACAAATTTTCTAGAAAAAATAGGGATTCACATAAATCTCGGAACATTAAGGGAAGAAGTACAAGTTCACACAAAAGTAAGATGAGAATTTGGAAGATTGTGTGGAACGATTCAAGTACACCTTATAGAGGTTGGGTCACTCTGACCTGGATAAGGAAATTCTCAAAATTATCCTCCTCCGATCTTTTCATGAGGACTCAATGGAACTATAGAACATTGTGGGAAAAGGAGACATATCTAAAGAAGCTTCTAATTATCATGCAAGTTATGCATTCAATTCTCAAGAGGACTTGCAAGAAA
Organism: Picea sitchensis; assembly: GCA_010110895.2. Classification (NCBI taxonomy): domain Eukaryota; kingdom Viridiplantae; phylum Streptophyta; class Pinopsida; order Pinales; family Pinaceae; genus Picea; species Picea sitchensis. The sequence continues at coordinate 132,409 of SNQJ01S0036995.1, forward strand.
TATACAAGGAATTCACTCAGTAAAAGGGTATGGTGGAGGTGTTACGAAAGCAGAAATTGGAAACCTGCTAGACAATATGAGGATGAATATCCTTAGCACCATGTCAGCACAGATGGATACGCTACAAGTAAAACAGAAGCAACTGGAATTAGACAGGACCATCGCGATATTATGCCCGGCATCTAGAAAGAAGCATCTAGAGAGGAAATGTCCACTAAACTCCATAGAAGAATGTGCAATCTGTGAGCTAAATCATGCAACAAGCTCATGCCCCTCCCCGCCAGGCCTGAAAGAAATATTTCAATTGACGGGGAAAGACATGGAACAATTGTACCTCATGGGAACTAAATGCATGTTGTAAAAATTCCGACATTCTATTTGTAGTGTTATGGACAAAATTGTCCATCCCAGCCAAAATAAGATTTTATAAAAAAATCATGTCATTGCGATAAGCACGGTCTTGCCCGTTGGCGTCTCTTACGTTAACGCCAGTGCAGCCCGTTAGCGTTATCTTGCCCGCGTTTTCCTTTAAATCTCACCCTTACGTTTTTCCAGCGGACGCGTCTCTTGCCACGTTTGTGAAGATTTTAACGTTGGTCTTGCCACGTTGACGTCTCTCTTACCATGTTAATGTCACTCTTGCCAAGTTTTCCATTGGAACATCGCTCTTGCCACGTTTTCCCTTGGAACGTCTCTCTTCTTACCCACATTTGCAGAAGATGCTGCCATAATTGCAGCGTTTGCACGGGCTTAAGTTTCCCCTCCAGCGATCACCTTAGTATGTTCACCAAATCAAAATGTAGCGGTCATAGGACTTTTTACGCCGAGTGCGACATTACAAAATCTAAATATATTTGCAGTGGCGGATATTGGATCAAGTTTGCTATAATACTTGATGCTTCAAAAGGGTTTCTGGGTCTTCTCGACGAACAAAAATAGATGTTTTTTTCAGTATATATCTGTTGGGAAGAATGTCATAAAACATTGGAAATTTGGGAATAAAGAGGGTGAAAAGGGTGATGATAATGTTATTTTCCTTGCAAAATTGTTGTACTAGACATCCAGAAAGAGTTTTAGCATAGCACTACAAAACTGACTATAGAAAATATTGGCACATGGACGGGTGATCAAATGAATATCGTTCGATGGCATATACATTCATTATCTGTTTTATGTTATTATATTCTCCAAGACACATAATGTTTTGCCATGCATAATTTTCATGATTGTTTGAAATTATAAAGTTAGATTTTCCCCTAACTTTGCTCGGGAAAGGACCAAGTAGTGGCATAAATGATGTTGTACAAGACGAAGATCTTGAAGCGGATAATGAAGATCAAGTTAATGATTCCATTGAAGCAGATGACAATAATAACAATAGTTCAAGTTAGAGTGGGAACCGGATCAAATGGTCAAGACTTATTTGAGTCATCAGGATGAGATCATGGGGCGTAGTGATGGTATTTACCAGTGAACCTTTGATTTAAAAAAGGCAAAATGCTGACTTTATAAAGGGTCAAGAAAATATTCTCTCCACTACATTATTTAAATTGAATTTGAAAGTTACGACTCATTTGTCTAACACTTGCTTATGACATAGATCTAAGGTATGTAATATGTTACTTAGCATCTACATAAAGGTTGACTACTCCCCATTTTTTTTAGTGTTATTAATGTAGCAAAATAAAATGCAATGTAATATTTACAATCCCTATTCTTACATTAACTATTTATTTTTATGTTTTAGATTGTTAGGTGAATTTTGTTACCCTCGTCAAATATTTTTACCTTTTATATCGAGATTTGCATGCCATTATGAAGACATTTGGAACAAAATATCAAAGTATAGATGCATGTACTAATGATCATATTATATATTGTACTTGGACAACATCGTCCAAAGGAAATAGAATGTCCGTGTAGTATCGATTAGATGCTCCAGGCCAGATCAAGTAACAAAATGGTCCTTGAAGGTTCTCAACATATTCATGATTCCCGCGTTCGCAGTATTAGAATTGTCAAAGCATAGTCTGATTTATAGATTGCAAATGCGCAGAAAGAATTGAAGATGGTGTTCTTGAATGTTTGCAAATGGATTTATGCATTTAAAGAGTGCTTGCAAAGTGGCTGGAATTACAAATGAACCTCGTAATGTTAGGCTTTCGTTGGAGGCCAGTGGTGTTAATCCATTTGGAGAGCTTGGTCTATTTACTCGATTGTGGCCTATTTGTTATCAGCAGTAACATTCCTCCTTGGATGTCAATAAAGAGAGGGCACATAATGTTGACAATGATTATTCCGGTGGCTATTTTACACGTAATTTTTGATTTAGATTTTCATTTTTCTTTGTTTATAACATATTTTGTTAGTTATTTATGTATATATACATACCATGGTAGTAATCTTGTGTAATTTCAGAGCAATTCATAGGTAAGTACCAAGTTAAAGAGATGAATGTATATCGAGGCCTCTTATCGATGAAATACTAAAGTTATGGGAGGGCATCACTATATGAAGCCTTTGAAAACCAATTGGGCAGAAGAGATTTCAATGTAAGTACTGGAATACTTTTATGGACAATTCATGAATTCTTCAGGACTAACACATTTTTGTGGTATGTAACACACATTCCTTATATTTGCGGCTTGCATAGTATATAATTAATTAATTATATCATGCTGTATTGTTTAAAATAATCATTTCATATATATATTAATAATTGATATTAATCCATCAGTTGCAGGTCTCCAAACAAAGGGATTGCATGTCGGTTTGTAGTACAAGATGAGATCCTAAATTAGATCAAAAAGTTTAGGAAAAGGAGGTGTTTGATGAGTATAAAGACTTCCTTTTCTAGAACCACCGTCTCATTACTCTAGAAAAAAGATCTTTTCAATAGAGCAGCTGGATAAACACATGAAGAATGACTCCTCGCCTATGGAATTTTTCATATGACAGAATTAATCCTTGTGGTGCACATTTTGTTTATGTATCGTAAATGGATCATGTTTTGAAATTTTATTTTAATTATTCATTTTATTTTACAACATTTGATAAATAGTATTACAGTTTTTATGCTTCATCAATGCGATCATCGTGAAGAGTAGTATTAGTAGGGCTTCCAGGAATGAGTATTATCCTCAATTCCATAAGGCTTGCCTTACCTACCGGAACCTAAAATGGTTCATTTTATTTGATATAATTGCACGTTAGAATGTGGCCAGAACATTATATGCAGATCATAGATGGCATAGAGGGGATAAAGAAAAATTGTCAAAATTTGTAATGACATTCCGGAATCCAATCATGCAGTACAAAGAGTGTGGTCAGATAAAGAATAGCGATGGAGTCCAAGAATAGCCCCATAGTTTATTAACAGACAACAAGCAATGAGTGTAAAGAAGGTCCATTCAAAAGTCCACAGTTCCATAGGTTTTGTTCGAGCATAAGACATATCTCTGAAGAAAGGTGATTTGGTAGGGTAAAAACACGCAGTTGGCATGCCTTCATTAAGTCAATTAATCAGTTAGTATCATGTATTTATATATTGGTGTGTACATTTTGATATTTTATTTTTTTTTGTCTAAGTTTTTGAACAAGTAGCGATTCATTTTTATTGTTATAAATACTCTTTCTACCTCTATCTCTCTAGAAACCAGCTTTGACAACAATGTCAAAACAAAGTTATATTTGATCTGAAGAATACATGATTAAATGTTTGCAGAAAATATATGCAAAAAAAAAAAATTGTTACTTGATGACATGTTTTGCTTACATGATGTAATATGTATTTTATATGTTTTGTTGAGAACATGTTATTTTTCTTAGGTCATGGTTGTAGATGGTTGTCATTTAAGTAAATCCATGAAAATGATATAAAGTATGGAAGAGGAATTCTAATGTTGGAAATGTAGAAGTATCTACCTCCGTCATTTTTCAATGCACAGAACATTACCTCATACACCAAATTGAGGAAATTGAAATGTGTGGACATGTACAAACAAGGTCAATGTGGATAGGTTGAGAGGCACTTGATATCATTGAAGTATTTGGTTAGACAAAGAGAAGGTCCTAAGGGTTCTATAGTGGAGGGATACATGGTATATGAATCCATGGTGCATATTAGTCAATATATACCTAAAATAGCATCCTGAGCTAGCATGGGTGATTGCATTTTGGGATGTGAACTCCTCGAGAATTTGAGAGTTGTTGAGGGAAAGGTAATGAAGAAAGTGAGAGGAAATTAAAATGTGGATATTTTTAATAAATTTTTTTTTTTTTTAGGGTATTTTATAATTAATAAAGATTACTCATTTAATATTTATTCTTTCATCATTTTATTATTAATATTTACATATGGTTATAGCTAATATTTAATATTGGTGGATTGTGATTTTGTGATCTGATAGAGTTTAACTCAAGATTAGGATGCATTACGTTATACATTGGAATAATCTAATTTGGATAGAAAATTATACGTTAAATGAGATGTAAAGAGCGTCATGGAAATTAGTTATCTTGAAAACTCTCTGAATTAGTTGAAATTTCATCATCCAATGGAGATTTAGATGTTACAGAGAAATGAATTTAACATATTGTTGAAGGATGATGCAAAATAGGATTCACTGACTTTATTCTGATTCTTTACTCTTATATTAATGCTTAGTGATGGAGTGTATGTTTCTTCATGATATACTTTCCAGGTGCTATAAATTTATTTTGTATTAATTGACAATGCATGTTTACATATGGTATATTCACAGTTAGAGCACTACAAGGCTATGGTGCAATGGTTAATAAAATTTCACATTAAGGTTGGATGAGAGGCAGGAAAAACTTGGGATAATTGGGATAGCAGAATATTCCAAGACACTATTAACCTCCTATGGTGACATACATCCTCGAGGAATCTAGAAATAGATACTATAGGTTTTGAATGATATAATTGAGTGTGACTTTAATTCCTTCAAGGTGGTTTTTAGATGTCCGATGAGCCTGGAGTTATGGAATGCATGAACATGATGAGGAAAGAGCCATTATTCAACATTCCATGATTTTTAGGTAGTTAAAACCATGATGTTGAAAAAACAAGCGACTGCTATATTTTTCCAAGTCAATGTGGGCAGAGTCTTTTACTCCAAAGAGGTTCGAGACAGAGATTAGGTCATTTTATTTATTAGATGGGAAGTCCAAGAGGAAGGCCAGTCAGAGTATATAGATGGGGAGAGAGATGATATTGAAGAAGATTAAATAATATTAAGAGCTAGAAGTAGGGAAGAATGAATTAAATAGGATAGAGAAGGCAGAGAATATGAAGAGAAAGGGCAGAGACAATGTCCAAGTTCATGAGTGATATCTGATGGGAGTAATATAGAAATATTAATGATGATGATGGTGATGATATCATCAATCCATTCAACATTTACAGACGGAATCTTGTCACGGATATTGGGGTGGATGATCAAGAAGGAGATACAAAGAAGGATGATACAAATGTTGTGTTGAGTGGAGTAATTAAGCAGCACTGAATGTATTTTATAATTTGTATAGATTGTATTCTCTTTAAAGTCATTTTTAATTATCTTCTGGGTTAATTACATACTAGAAGTTTTATTTCATTTTTATTGCAGTAGAGTTTCTATGCTTGATTAATATGTTGCTTTTGTTTTTTTTTTTTTTTTTTTTTTTTTTTTTTTTTTTTTTTTTTTTTTGGGGGGGGGAGGGGAAAGAGGATATTCCACCTTCATGGTTGGCCTTGTTTAGAAGCCAGAGGAATAGTTTATTCTCAAGAGCTAAGAGAAGTTCATTCATTCCATATTTATATCAAGAATGTCATTCTGGACCCACTCTATATCATCTCATCCTAAATCATAAGCCGTTTTAATTTTCTAATGGGGAGATATAGAAATTGTTTTTCATTTATGTTGTGTTCACTATTTTGTGATGTAGTAGGAATAGGAATAACACTACAAATCCTGACCTCCATTTTGTATTCTTTATGTTCTAAAGTTTGGTTCTCCTCTTGAGTTGTTGGAATAGATTGGGTTTATTAATTATTGTTCACCAAAAAGTCCCTTTAGTTATTATCTATTGGAGGTCATAGAGAAGAGGAAACCTATAGAAAAGACCCTATACAGGCTAGGAAGTGGACATAGAACCATTTATTTCAAGATCCTTCTTGGTTTGTAAATAGAAATAAAGCACTCGGACTTTCATTAGTCTTTCATGACATGCCTATAAAATATCCTAAAGACCTTCCTAGGTTCAAATGGAGATGGCCTTATTTACACAGAGAGCATTTATGTATTTCAAGACTACATTGATTACCTAGAAATCAAGCATTATGATGTTTTTATGAGGAATCATATTTTGTCATTCCTTGACCGGAGATGTTAGGAGTTGGTTCAGAGATTTGGTAGTTGATTCAATTACCTCCTGGATGGATTTCTATCATATTTTCTTGGATAAATGGGAGAGAAGAAGAACCATCACTATTACCTCATTGATTCCTACTCCATGAAGATAAGTAAAAGAATATTTATCAAAGTTTGACAATAAAAATTCGACCCTATGAACCTGCTGCAAGATTTCTCCTTTTTTCTCATGAAAAGAAGGGCTCCTAATCTACAGGGGATGTTCACCCACGTCGTGGAAATAGAAGGAAGCCAGATCTTTTGTATAAAGGAAAGTATAGGACTCAAAGCGGAAATGATCATTTATTGGGGTTATGATTAAAAACAATGGCCAAATTTTGCAAAATGAGAAGGCCATTCATAGAGTCTAGTTTGAGCATCCATTGCGAGGTGTAGAAGACATTGGTAAATTAGTCCATGATTCAGAATGGAAGAAAATTGGTATTGATTACCTCTTTTGTAATCATGAAATAGATAATCAATGAACATGGTGCAAATGCATTGAGAGGAGTGCAACAAAGGAAGAGGATTGTAGGTGGCATATAAAAGAAGATACTCTAATGGTGAACGCTAAAGAAGAAGATGTTGTTGGAAACGACTCAAACCTGTCAAATTTTTTTACGAAGTTGAGTATGATATAGACATGCAGGATTAGGCAAGGAACAAAGAAATGAATTTTTCAAAATCTACTCATATTGAATTTTTTAGCAATGAGCCATTATGTGATAAGTATGGGGAAGAATATGATTTAGAGACAAAAATTTTGTCTTCTACAACACACCTTAGTTTTCCATCAAAGTTGGGATCTCTAAAGTGATTTTGATAATAATCCCAGTACTACCTCCTTTATCCTCCCATTCACATACATTCATAGAACAAAGAAGCGAAGAAAGCATTAAAGACCCTTGCATGAATGTTGAGGGAATAATGCAATAGACATTATGGTCTTCAGAAAAATAACAAGTAAAAGTGCCATGGAGTCTGCGATAAAGAGGATATGAGTGATATTTTAACAAGGGGAATATTGCATCTTCACATGAGATATCATCAAGACAAGGTGGTAGAGGAAAGGATATCAGTGCCATTATTGATTTCAAGATCAAGCATGCACACCACATGTCTTGCAGGAAAATCTAGGGTTTACAATGAAAACATAAAGGTATATGTTGCAGAAAATACATTATCTGCACAGGACTGCCAGTAGACATTTTTCCTAAGACAAAGAGAATATACTTTCTTGGTGGGCACTCTACATCATTAAGCAATATCTTCACTTATAAAATGGGCATGGATTAGGGATTAGGGTTTTAAAGTGTTTAAAAGATGGAGTGGCTAAAATTTAGGGAATTTAGGGATTTTGTATTAAGAGATAAGTGATTAACTAAGGTTGATGGATTAAGGGATTAGATATACAAGGGAGTTTGAGTTTTATAATCTACACTTAATAATAAAACACAAAAGAGATGTAATGTAGATATGAATGTATGTGATCCAAAGGGATCTGCGTGGCTTATGCAATATATAAAAAGAATATATGTAGGAAATATAAATATAACATAATAACTATAATTGGTAGTAGATCAATGCAAATATACGGTAAAACTACCTCCATCTACCGCAATATTAATTTTTTTTTTTCAAATAAAGAGATTTTAAAATACTCTTAGTTTCCTCTCCTCCTAACATAGTTTTGTGTGGAAAAATAGTATTAGGTTCATACTTCTCCACTACCCTCTTGCCAGGGTTTTTTTTGGTGGTAGATCCAAGGCCACGAATGTTGTGAGAATAAAAATAATTTTTTTTACCACTTAGAGAGGCCTTCCCTTCTCCAAGGGCCCAATGATTGTTGATTTTTTACCTTCTTAAATTTCTTATTAACTTTCTACTAGAATGTGTTGAAGAATGTGTTGGGACAAATTCCAACACCTACTCAATTACAAATTGACCTCCTTAATTCTTTATCACCATTTATATGAAGTGATACTTATTATTAGTGCTAGGTTTATAATCAACGCCATAATTTTTTTAGAAGAGTTCAAACTTCTAGAATAAAAAACAATGCTCATCTTCCTTGTTTTATGAAGAAGCAGTCTCTTCCAGGAAGAATTCTCCTTCTCATTAGTGATAGGAACATTCTATTCAGTGCCTTTGATTTCTAATCTTTGTTCATATCCATGGTCCCTTTCATGCATTTCTTCTTTTTATCCCTTTCCTGTCTACCTTCTTGTTTTGGTAAGCCTTTTTATCACTTCTTTTAATTTGGATCCTATCAATGAAGTTTGCCTCCTTTATTTTGGGATGAAATGTGAGGGTTCCCTCTTATTACCTAAAACCAAAATATGGATCTCCTTTTTATAGATTTAAGCCTTCAATATTTTGAACATCTTATGGGTGCATTTCTCATTCTTTATTCCTGCTATTGGTAATGGATTTTTTCCATCATATCATGAGGAGCTATATCAAGGAGAAGCCTACGATATGACTTAGGTTGCGTTTCATGGATCTTGTGATTGATGGGCATGTAAAGACCTAAGATGAACAGGTGATTCCATGACTCACAGGGGTGAGTGTCTTGAAAGTTGTCAAATATATCCTTCAGCTTCAGGAACCATAATTTTGGATAGTTTCCCTCACAACTAAGGGCCATAAAGATTTCCAATAAAAAATGCATACCCCTCCCAGGAAACTCTTGGATCTGTGGTGTTAGTGAGATGGACTATCCTTCAAAACCCCTAGAATTTTGTAGGATACTTGGGGTCAAGTCCTCATCAATCCCTGGCAAATTTTCCAAAGAATGGCTTCATCATTTAGGCCCATCTCTTTATCCCTAGCAAAGAGAGGTCCAAATTTAATATGTTGAAATTTATTTGAACCAGTTTGCTGAAAACCAAAATGTCATCTAAGTAAAACAACACAAATTTACCAAGATGTAGCTGGAGATGTCAATGATGATCCTCATGAAGTAAGCGCGGCCATAAGTGAGAGGCCAAAATGCACTAACCAACCGTTCAAGAGATGACCTTGAGTATTGAGGTTATCTTCCCAACATTTGTCTGGCTCCATCCAAACTACTGAGTAAGCACAGGCGAGGATCAAGAGCTTGGTGGAGTGTGGCTATGAACAAATCAAGGTCATTAATCCGGGGAACTGGGAAACAATTCTTCATAATGACCTCGTTTTGGGCAAGCCTTATAATATATGAAAAGTGGCCACTCCAATTTCTCCTTCTTACTTACTACCAAGGTAGGAGATCCAAGTGAGGATGTGTTGATGTTTTTGGTATTTGTAAGAATTATTCCCTCCTAGACAACACTGCTTAGAGGAGAAGATTCAAAGGAGGTCAAAGCAAGACCAATGAATGGATTTGAAGAACACTCAGGAAAAGAATAAAGGGAAATAGAGACCACAAAAGAGGCCATTTATAGAATAATAGAATGTTGAGACCCAAAATAATAAGTTGGCCCTAGACAGGCGCCCCAAATTAGTATAAATACAAGTATGGGTTGGTTCATTTGTACAACCACACAATTATCATAAATTAGAGCCACACATTGTATTGAGTGCAACCCACACATAAATCACTTGTTGCTAGTTAGCAACCCCTGTGCACCCTCAAAATGACCCAAGAATAAATAAATTCAAATTGCATGGGCCTCAAGCATAAACCACAAATCTCTTATTTATAAGTTCAAAAAGTGGTTCCATCTATTGGAACCACTTTTTGAACATATAAATATGAGATTTGTGGTTGGGAGGGACGCACCCTTATGCTAGAGGATTATTTCTAAGACCTTATTAAGATTCCCTTTACTGCATGGGTTTTCTCATTCATGGCACCAGCACTTTTTACAAGTCCATTAGATTTTAAGTGAGGTGTTTTGTGCCACCCTTTGTATCACTCACCAAAGTAAAACTCAAGAAGGACATAAGTTTTACTTTTGGTGAGTGATACAAAGGGTGGTTGAGGATAGAGGAACCAAAACTTGGGTGATGGAGGTCTTGTGATGGGATCAAGTATATTGTCTCTTGTTGCTCACTTTTGAATCCTTTATATATAGATCTCTCTTCTCCCCACTCCCCACAGTTCCTTGAGTCATTTTGATTATTTGCATTACATTAGAATGTTAGGGATTATGGCTAGACTACTAACCTAAACTTAGTTAGGGTTTCATGTTTATAATCTATTCTATATTATTATAAATTATTGAAATTGGAAAGATGAGGAACGTATTATTTAGTCAGAGGGTGTGTGTAGGTGTAAGTTGATTTGGTGCTAGAATTTTGTTAACTGAATTGCTCATGGAGATCAAGCCGAGATGCTAGTTACAATGTATTCTTTTCTCTCATTTTCATGGCATTTCAAGCATTAAACATTAACCCTAGAAAAAGATAGAATACATATCTATTGTAATTTTTGTCATTGAGACTCGAACCCTACCCTCTTACCAAGGATCATAACCTATCATGGCAAAAATCCCTAAAATGGAATTTGAGGCTCCACTTGGGAGGTATTTGAATTCTTCTATTTGAGTTCAGATTTTCAATTTCTTATAGGACAGCTTGTAGATTCTATTGACCTTAGTGGTTTATCTCTTGGTAAAGTTAGGCACATAAAGTAGATTGTTGTTTCATGCTTGCACTTTTAATTTTCTCCCTTCTTTATGTGCGTGGTCTGGCATTTTGATGATGGAGTGCACATGGTAAATGAGTTACTTAACAACCAACACACACTCTTGTATATGCTAGCTATTTTTTTACACAACTTGCATGTAGTAATATGCACGTTTCTCTTTGGCAAGTTTGAGGCACAGCTGCCTGTAGAGTTGGAATTCTCAAGCCACAATGGGTGTAGATCCAATGTTTAGTGTTTCCTTTAAAAAGTGAGGGAGTATTCTCCATTGGCACAGGACCTAGAATAGTCAAGTTAATTGGTGTCATTTTAGTTTTATTGTTTACAAGTTTCACATTCGAAAAAAAATTGGTTAATTGGTGGAATTGCATTTTCAAGTTAGTTGTTATTCTTTTAAAACATTTTTAGGATTTTGGAAGAGTTGCATTGCATCAGAGGAAATTAGATTTCTTTTGCATCTTTAATTTGGGTATGTAGTTACAAGTCAAAGGGAAATAAAAGTGCAGAGTGTGTCTATATCTTGCAATCTTGTTATGGTCAGTGATCTTGAGTCTGACAATCTCAGTTTCACTATATTTCCTTATTTGGGTAATCCAGCATCCTATAAGTAGCACTAATCCCTACTAAAACAGCTAAACTTGATTTTATATTTAGAGAATCAGTAGTGAAAGGTCCTACGTTAGGGCCTTGGTGTAGGATTGGAGATAAATTCTCCAAGGCCGCAAAGTTAAGCTGAGATTGAATAAAGAGATGGTAGAGATTCTAGTAGTAGCAAAAAAATACTTGTGTGAAGCACCTCTAACACACGGGTGAAGCACTAGGTCAAGCTAGTTAGGTGTTGATATTATCCCCTCACACTTAGTGAGTGGGTTGATGAATACTATAGGACTTATGTAAAGTTGGAAAGTTACTAGGAGTGATGCCTTCTTTCTAAAGTTCCATTATGGGAATGAGTAATGTATATCCATGTGCTCCATGCAAAGAAACTGACCTATGATTTTTCCCTTGGATACAAACAGAAGGCACCATTGAAATATCTTTTATATATTTCTCTTCTAAAGGTAGATGCAAGTGGGAAGTGCTTGAGGGACCCAAGGTAGATATTGAACCTCAATATCAACTCCCTTGGATGTTTCCTATCTTCACACTAAATATTACACTATGGGTGATTGTTTCTTGAAGGTTACTATAACTACTTTTCGCACCTTCATCGGTTGGACTTGGGCCCTCATCATCATAGGATAAACATCAAAAGGCCATTTCTTTCATCCATTTACTAGTTGTACTTAGGGAATTAATTAACATAAGATGTCTCTTGGAAGGGCAGGTTTTCTCATTATTATCTTTTAGGTGTTTTGTACTTCCATGTTATTTGGTGTCGTGATTATATGACCATAGGTTTCAATTACTTGATCTTCATGATATTTCATTTGAGTCTTGAATTAAAAGTAGTTGAATAGTTTCCTCATTGATCAAAGGAGGAATCATGGTCTTCCTCCCAAAATCATATATTTGCTTTCCATGAGGTGAAAGTTGGATATCCCATAACTCTGGGTGAGGTGATTTGAGGAAGAAGTAGTGCATAATGCTTTAAATAGACATGTGTTAGAGAGGAGTCTATTCAACAAGATCTCCCATCCAACAAATACATAGAAACAAAAGGTTTTGTAAGCGATCTTGATATTCAAATTCTCTTAGGGAATGTAGGGGCTCCATTCTCTCCTACCCAAGATGATTTTGTCCCTCAAGATGTAAAGGATCTTTTTGACTCTTCTTTGATGAATTTCAACCTTTCATTAGTTGAATTGTAGGGTCCTCTTGTTATTCATGTAGGTGACTTCCCACCTAGAGATTTATCTAGTTTGCACTACAATATTCATCATTCTTAGTTTGGGATGTCAAATGTTGTGGGATATTCAATTGTAGGGGGGTGCCAACACTACTAACCTTGTTGTTTCTATTGGGGGCACCAATGTTTGTAGGGGGTGCCAACACTACTAACCCTGGTGTTTCTATTGGGGGCACCAATGTTTCCATGGGTACTCTAACTAGTAGAGATTATAACCCCATGCCAACATTCCTTAAAGAAGGGGGTTGATGTCTCTTCGAGAATTCCATTTATGAACCCCATCCTTAGGTTTTCCTAGCTTTGGTATGCCATATGGGGGTGAAAACATTATTGGTTCTAGTTTTTCCTTTGGGGACACAAATTTCCTTGGTGTTGTATTCTCCGTCAGAAGGGGTTTGTTTCTTATTTTTAGAATCCATATGGGGAGCATGATTGGTGTTAAAGGAATTGTAGATCTTTTCATCATCCCAAGAAAAAATTGACATGAGAAAAAACTCCTCACTATCTTATATGAGTTTGCAAAAAAGGCAGGACAATGAAATTTGACCATGATGGCTTTATGAGTAGTAAGCAAATAGGGAAAATGGCCCCCACAGACACCTTCATACATTTCCTTCAATACCTCTAAATATTTTAGTGGTCCTAAACATGTTAACAACATTCCATCAAAGTTTCTCCTAAACATAACTCCTGAGATAAGAAGATATCTAACAACCTTCATCTTTATATATCTTTGCTCTTTTCTCTACATTGCAACTAGGGATTGACCGAATTTCAAATAGAAGACACTATATGTATACTATTCTGGTCTAGACAAAGAATAATCTTGGTAAGACTCTTCTTTTGAATCAAGTTTAGAGTCAATGATCATTTTTCCTACACCTACTATCAACTTGCGCAAAACCTATCTCTTGATAGCCTTTAAGGGTCTACTTTCTAAATCATAGTCTTGAAACTTTTCCAACCAATTATATTAGATTACATCCCTCAAGGGATGAATCAACATCATTTTGACAAGGGGTAATAGGACATAAGCCAATACATGAGCTAAAA
>SNQJ01S0036996.1:23202-54098 GCA_010110895.2 Picea sitchensis
TTTCAAAAGTTTAATGTTATTTTTCACTCTCAAATTACTCATAAAATTCGAGTCACTTTTATTGTTGAACAAGGATTCAAATTCATTTGGTTGACAAAATATGTTCTCTTCACCACAACTCATCATCACGGATCATGTTTATACAATGTGCAGTCATTTAAACTTATGAACAATACTAGTGACGAGAACTACAATGAAACTCACATGCATGTTGTAATACCTGTCATACACTTATATTACATTTTTGGTGACTGGGCAATAGGTTGATCAGTTAGATAAGTTTCTAATTGATCAACATATACAGAATGAAAGAGAAACATTGTAAGTGAATACATTCTTTCAAAAAAATAGACTTTTTTTAAACACTATAAAGGAAAATCATTCAGACCAAAACTGAGTAAGTTATTTATTTAAAATGCATACATAAAATCATTCCAATCTATTTGGAACTATCTCTGAAATCAAAGTATTTCCATCTTCTTGACAAGTGAAATCAAGTTCAAAGTAAGTTATTAATTACATTTATTTTCATTGATATAAAGAGACTAGCAATAAATAAAGTTATTGCTTTAAACTTTTATGTAATTACACTCATTTCTTGTTTATCTTCAACTTATTTGTCTATTTTTTAATTACATTTATTTTCATTGATATAAAGGGATCAACAATAAATAATGTTATTGCTTCAAACTTTTCTATAATTACACTCCTTTCTTGTTTAGCTTGCATTCCATCCACAACTTATTTTTCATATTATCACTCCTTTATTTTCTTTCTTAGCTTGCATTGGCACAAACCTTTATTTTCAACTATTTACACATGGTTTCATTTTTTCCTAAAGGATTTGTCATGTTATTAATAGGTACAATTCTTAGTCACTTGTTAGAGGGTGAGTGTAAGTGAATAATGTTATATTTTCATTGTGGTTTAGTGGATGTTGATTTAAAGGGATGTTCTATCTTGATGGTTTAGTGGAAGTTGACTCAGAGGGATGATTTGAGGTACTTCACAACAAATTATAGTGGATGTTGTCTTATAAAGATGATTCAAGAGGTATTTTGCAAGTAATTTGAATACTTTGTAAGAAAATGAAATGTAGTAAATAGAATTAGCTACTAGAATATATCGTTCTTATTTATAGAAGGTTTGTATGGTCATAGGAGCCATATGAGGTTTTCCATACTATATATGCTTCTTGATATACTTACCATTTTCTAAGGATAAATTTTAATGTCTTCGGGAATAAAACTTACTTTCATGGTTCATGGACCATGCATAGGGTCTGAAACGACCACCCAAGGAATGCAAAGAGAAACTTTATCCTACAAATGTGATATGGAGGCCAATAAGAGGATTAACACACTAGGAATTGGTATTAGGGTCCTAACTATGGTCCAAGGATGAAAACTACCATCTCATGACCTAAAAGATACTTTTAAGGCTCATGGACCATGCATAGAGACCCTGTAAAGGGAATCTTTAGCACCTGAGCATAACATGGGCACCATTATGAAGTTTGATGCATTAAGGATGGGTGTCAAGGACCTACAAATTAAATGTTTATATTACAAGTGTCATATGTGCACCATTTCAAGGTTGTTTGCACCAAGTTTGGTTCTCAAGGCCTTAGAGAACTTTTTGAGAGTAAAAACAATGGTTTTAAATGTTGGTTGGTTCCTTTTTATTTTTTAGAAACTAGAAAAAATGTGTAGAAATGACAATTTTATAAGAAGAAAAAAGTAGATCTCTTGAGATCTTTCCAATAGTCAAAAAAGCAAAAAAATGGAGGTAAGGGTAAAAATTCATAACAAAATTATCATCCTCAAGGGGCTAAATTGTGAAAGGGGTCTAATGTGTTATGAAATTCGCACACATTATTAACACATGGGCATTCTATAATGCATGCACATTATTTGAAATTGAATATGTTTTGGTGAGAGCATTTTTATTCACTTACATGATTGCTATCTTGGTTTCTTAAATTTGACATGATGACCATAGTGGTTCAATATGAAAAAACAACAAAACCTTCATTTCTTTGAATACCTTTGAATATCATTAATTTTCATGTTATTTTTAAATAGGCTACACAAATCCATCAATAATGAAACTTCAAACATACATATTTGAATTTGCATGTTCGAAATATATAATTCAAAAAAAATATTATTGTTCATTGTTTTTTATTTATTTTTCTTGGTATACATAATAATTTTGAAATTCGAGGTCCTTTCTTCCCCCTAGAAATTTATATGGCTTACTTATTTTTATAAAAACTTATATGATGCATTACTATAAACCAAGATCTACAATCTTAAAAACAAGGTTTATTGTAGATCTACAAGCACTATAGAAAAACATAGGCTTTCATTAAAGGCCAATTCAAATTATAGAAAAATAGATAAATAGATGTCATTGTTGTTTCTCCTCCACCTCCACAAGCATTGTTGTGGTGGATGGTAAGAGAATGATGGATTTTATTGGAGATGATTATACTCCGAGGGAAATTGGAGAGGCAAGTGGTGCGTTGCTAATCTGCAATTGAATAAAAACAAAAATTATACCCTTTCCTCAACTTTCTCCTTTAATTAACTATCAACAAATTACTACAAACTTATGAGTTGTTTTCCTTGTTATTCACCTATCTA
The DNA here is from genome assembly GCA_010110895.2 of Picea sitchensis. NCBI lineage: Eukaryota > Viridiplantae > Streptophyta > Pinopsida > Pinales > Pinaceae > Picea > Picea sitchensis. The sequence goes on from SNQJ01S0036996.1 coordinate 25,851, forward strand.
CTTGTTAGGTGATGCAGGAGAATCGCTCCCAATCCAGCCAGCTAGCACAACGCACATTCAATGAAGGAGGAGAGGCGCAACCCTCTCGTTTCAAATTTTGAATTTGAAATTTATAATTAGTGTATGTAAGGCCGTGGAGCCATAGAACCATGCCTTTGAGCAGGCGTTAGGTAGAAGAAACCTTAAATGGTTGTAAGGTTTGGATCTAGATCCAATCTGGACTAGACAACCATTGAATTGAAAATTCAATGTAATTAAATAGAGTAGGTGAGGATGGAGGGAAGAGCTCGAAGAGCCCCCTCATGTAAAAGATCTTTTGATCTTGTTTTGGAGATGTAGCAAGAGATCTGCGTGAGAAGAGTAGATAGAGAAGGAGCCGAGACTCTGTCAAAGTCTGAGCTCAAGAACACCTTGTAAAGGAGGCATTTCATAGTAATATAAAGAGAAGATTTTTCTACATGAGCTTCTGTGTGTCTTTATGTGTACATGAATGTCTTCATGTGTTCTTTATATATGTTGTAGATGTATGTTAGGTATGCATTTGCAGGGACAGATAGGTTCTTTTATCTGTAGACTCATTGACTTCAGGTTCGGGGATCTTTGAGGCTTCAGGCCAAGAGGGTGTGACAAAAGACTATGGGTTTTGAAGGATGGTGCAGAGATGCACTTCTGAATTCTGCGGGTTCACACAGAGATGTGCCAGGAGGGTATACCAATTGAAGTATTAGACTCAGGGGAGAATCCTCAAGGTTGTTGAACACCTTGGAGGTAGGAATGTGCAGAAGAGGGCACATGACAGAGAGAAATTCTGAGGAATTTTGTGAGAGCTCTGCCAGGAGGGCATTTGAGTAGGTGCATAGAAGGCACAAAGAGAAGACAAAATCACTGAGGGATTTTGTGGAAGCTCTTCTAGGAGGGAATTGAGAAGGTGTGGATAATGCACAGGAGAACTCTATATTGAGTTCAGTGAGAAGACAAAGTTACTGAAGACTCTGGAGAACTCTTCCAGGAGGTAATTGAGTTGGTGCAGGAGTGCACAGAAAGGACTCTTTTGAGTTCTGGAACAGAGAAGTGTCCAAGGGATAGGACCTTCACAGGGTTGTTGAATACCCTACAGGCTCAGCAAGGAGTGCTTGAGCAGGAAGTTGCCAGAGGGAATTTCCATCCTCTCAAGGAGAGAAGGAGAGCAGAGGTTGAAGAATCCTTTAAGGATTTGAGGAAGACAAAGCTTAGGAGAAAAAGTGCCTTTGTGCCCAAGAGCGACAGCTGCAAGGAGCATAGAAGTCGAAGAATCCTTCGAGGATTCAAAGAGTAAAAAGATCAGGAGGGAGAGTGATTTCATACATAGATCCCTGCAAGTAATCACAGAAGCTGAAAGAGACCCTTTGGAGGGTTTGAGTCTGAGGAAGCTCAGGAGGAAAAGCATTTCCAAAGAACATGGATAAAATCCGAAGTCACAGGATTTGTAGCAGGAAGCAAGGGATGAGGCCTTTGATAAGTTTAATGCTTCCAAGGTTCAGGAAGAAATAGAGCACTCACAAGGAGGGAAGCACAACTATCGTCGGATCAAGCGAGGATAAGAACTGGACCATTGAAGTTTCACGTCCAGGAAGCAACACGAGAGCACAACGGAAAAGAGAGATCTGAACCATCAGATCTAGAATAGATAGCCGATAGCCATCGGATCTGGGAGGAGTTGCAAGATATTTAATCTTGTATGCGCAGAGGAGAGGAACCAAAAAATCCTGAAAGGATCAAGACCGTCCATTGTTGAAGAGGACATGTGGCAGAAATATGAGGACCCATCAGGGTTTCGGATATCGGGAGTCTGAGAGGTAAGAGTCGGGAGGGAGGAAGTCTCAACTCATGAAGTCCCGAAGACATCAAAGTCGTCCATCTAGGAGGATGCGTGTCACGAGATCCTCATATCTTGGGTATTCGACATCGAAGAGAGGAACATGGAAGTATTTTGACTTCGCAACTTGCGAAGTCCCGAAGGAATCAGGACCGTCCATTTTGGAGGACAGGTAGCAGAGGTCTGGGTCATATCGCAGATTCGGGTATCGTGAGCTGGAAGGCGGAGGACTTTTCTCTACAAAGTTCTGAGTCGTGAGATCACAATGCCATCTGAACCATTGATCAAGGAGGAAGGAGAGCCATGAGATCTAGCATCTCAATACATTGCGTATCGGAGGTTGGGGGTTTGGAGGAACTTACTTTCGACGGTAGAAGTTGCAAAGTGCTGAGAGTCGAGGGCTCGGGCGAACATACATCACGTCCATCAGGTGGCGACCGTGTGGTTGACAGGTGGGCACTCGTCGCCTGGGAAGGATTCAACATCCTGTTGACTTATCACACTTTGGAGATTCTCTAGAGGAGAGCACGAGAGCTTGACACCCCAAATCGCGAGATTGCGAGTTGCGAGAAGTGCGAAAGGGGAGTCAACCCATCGCTGACTTATTGCATCTCATGGATTCGCGAAAGAGGAGCAGGAAGGTTCAATCCTTCAACTCACGAAGCTGTGAAGTCCGAGAGGTGCTAGTGGTTAGCCCTAGCCTATGGTTGTATGTAGAGGGCGCCAAGGAGGAGGGCCATACCTGTATCACAATCTCGGGTATCAGAGGTTTGAAGAAGGAGGAGTCAAGGGCTTCGACTTGCGAACTTGCGAGATCGCGAGCTTGAGAAAGGTGCTTGTGTTAAGGCATTGCTCGGAGCGCTATGGTCGCTCGGAGAAAGGGGAATCTCGTGCCTAGTGCTCGTTTGCACAGGTGGAGTTTCTGAAGGACCTATGGATCAGGTTCATTGGGTCTCGAGGAAGGCCGAAATGACCATTTTGGTTCTATGGATATGATAGGAAAACGATCTTGTAGAGGATCTTGAATTGAGGGTCGGGCGTCTGCATCATTTGTGGTATCAGAGCAGGACTTTGTTGTATGTTTCAGGCGAAGGAGACAGAGGAAAAGGAAGGCAAAGTGTTGAAGCTCTATGAATATTGTTGCAGGTACGCAACAGTCAAGAAGACAGTTAGAGGAATGTAGGGGACGCTGGAAGCACTCAGGGTTACAGAGTGACAGCAACAAGTTTTCCAGGAGGGCAGACAGAAGGAAGAAAAATGGCTACTGAAGGCCATAGACACAATGGAAAGAAGATCCATCAGCAGCAGAGCAAGGTTGAGATGAATAAAGAGCTCGCTGAGATCAGAGCGAGAATGGAAATTCCAGCATTGTATATGCAGCGAGATGCAAAGTCAAGATGGGTGTATGAATGGCCCATGAAGACGAAGGTAAAATGGCTAGTCAGGGAATTGGTGACCAAAAGACAGTGGAGGTTGACAAGAGGAGGGTTGAGGCATGTTGAAAGCCTCAGGAATGATGAGGAGAAGATGGTTCAGGTATGTGAACCAGAAGCTGGGAGAAATGTCAGTGATGATGAGGATGAACTAAGATCACTGGAAGGTCTCGGAGACTCCCAAGAGAGCAGAATAGAAATTTCCAATTGCCAGGAGGGAAATGAAATGAGGCCACTGCGGGATCTCATAGACTGTCAGGAGGACAACGAGGGAATTTCGCATTGCCAGGAGGGAAATGAGATGAGATATGAGGGTCTCATAGACTGCCAAGAGAGTAGCAGAGAAGAAATCCCATACTTCCAGGAAGGCAAGGGAGAGCAGATGATCTCAGAGCTAAGTTCATATCAACAAGGATAGATGACAGAGAAGGAGGATCAGAGGAATCTTCTGATGATTGGGGGAATTGGGATATTCCTACCACATCGCCCAGGGGAGGAAAAAGTCTGTGTTGCTAAAGAAACAATAGAATAAATACAGATAGCAAAGACTTTCATGGAAGAAGAATTGGAGCAGATATCGAAAGTTGCCCAAGCAGAAGAAGGAAATGAGCATTCTAAGGAATGGCTCAAATTTTTCAGCCAGGAAGCTGAAATGACTGCAGCACTGAAACTTGCAGTAGGAGAAAAAGAAGAGGAAGCAGACAACATTGATTTTGCTGAGTTGTACCAAGAGTTTGAAGCCTTGGAGAGAAGGGTGAAGGTGCAGGGCATGCACATCCAACAGATCAGGTTGGAAGCAGATGAAGCTAAATTCCAGCCTGAGGAGCAACTGGAGAGAGATGGAGATACACCAGCAATAGAAATGGAAGAAGCAGAGCTGTCACGGGGAAAAGCTGAGAAACAGCTCAGTAATAGGACTACGAAGATAAAATTTAGAACAGAGTGGACACTTAGTGCCACAAAGGATGAAGAAGATGACATGGGATATCATGATGATCTGCTAATTTGCAGTGAAGAATTGCAGTAGAGGAGATTTCCTAAACAGAGCCAGCAACTGGAGCAGCTGGACAAGGTGATCGAAGAGATCAGAAGGATGATGTTCAGATCAGCAGAAGATGCCAGTAAAGGGAAGTTGAATAGCAAAGGACCTGCCAAAGCAGCAGAGAAGCGACAATAACAACAAAGCAATGGAGCAGATTAACAACTCGAAAGGACTTCTTGGGATCCAGGAGGATTTCAACAGCGGCGCTGGGGAGCTCATGAATTTTTTGCAGCAGAGGAGTATGATGTAGGAGCATCTCTCCCAAGCCAAGCAACTAGCCAGCCAGCACAATGCACATTCAATGAAGGAGGAGAGGCTCAACCCTCTCGTTTCAAATTTTGAATTTGAAATTTGTAATTAATGTATGTAAGGCCATGGAGCCATAGAAGCATACCTTTGAGCAGGCGTTAGGTAGAAGTAGCCTTAAATGGTTGTAAGTATGGGATCTAGATCCAATCTGGACTAGACAACCATTGAATTAAAAATTCAATGTAATTGAATAGAGTAGGTGAGAATGGAGGGAAGAGCTCGAAGAGCCCCCTCATGTAAAAGATATTTTGATCTTGTTTTGGAGAGGTAGCAAGAAATCTGCATGAGAATAGCAGATAGAGAAGGAGACGAGACTCTGTCAAAGTCTGAGCTCAAGAACACCTTGTAAAGGAGGCATTTCATATTAATATAAAGAGCAGATTTTCTTGCATGAGTTTCTATGTGTATTTATGTGTACATGAATGTCTTCATTTGTTCTTTATATATGTTGTAGATGTATGTTAGGTATGCATTTGCAGGGACAGATAGGTTCTACTATCTGTAGACTCTTTGACTTCAGGTTCAGGGATCTTTGAGGCTTCATTCCAAGAGGGTGTGACAGAATACTGCAGGTTCTGAAGGCCGTGCAGAGATGCACTTCTGAATTCTACGGGTTCAGACAGAGACATGCCAGGAGGGTATACCATTTGAAGTCTTAGACTCAGGGGAGAATCCTCAAGGTTGTTGAACACCTTGGAGGAAGGACTGTGCAGAAGAGGGCACAGGATAGACATAAATTCTGAGGAATTCTATGAGAGCTCTGCCAGGAGGGCATTTGAGCAGGTGCATAGAAGGCACAAAGAGAAGATAAAATCACTGAGGGATTCTGCGAAGCTCTGCCAGGAGGACATTGAGAATATGTGGATAATGCACAAGAGAACTCTATATTGAGTTCAGTGAGAAGACAAAGTTACTGAAGACTTTGGAGAACTCTGCCAGGAGGGCATTGAGTTGGTGCAGGAGTGCACAGGAAGGACTCTTTTGAGTTCTGGAACAGAGAAGTGTCCAAGGGATAGGACATTCACAGGGTTGCTGAATACCTTGCAGGCTCAGCAAGGAGTGCTTGAGAAGGAAGTTTCCAGAGGGAATTTCCATCCTCTCAAGGAGAGAAAGAGAGCAGAGGTCGAAGAATCCTTTAAGGATTCGAGGAAGACAAAGATCAGGAGAAAAAGTGCCTTTATGCCCAAGAGCGATAGTTGCAAGGAGTGCAAAAGTCGAAGAATCCTTCGAGGATTCAAAGAGGACAAAGCTCAGGAGGGAGAGTGCTTTCATAGAAAGAGCCCTGCAAGTAATTGCAGAAGATGAAAGAGACCCTTTGGAGGGTTTGAGTTTGAGGAAGCTCAAGAGGAAAAGTGTTTCCAAAGAACACAGACAAAAGCCAAAGTCACAATCTTTGTAGCAGGACGCAAGGGTCGAGGCCTTTGATAAGTTGAAACCTTCCAAGGTTCGAGAAGAAATAGAGCTCTCACAAGGAGGGAAGAACAACTGCCATTGGATCAGGCGAGGATAAGATCTGGACCATTGAAGTTTCACATCCAGGAAGCAACAGGAGAGCGTAGTGAAAAAGAGAGATCTGAACCGTCAGATCTAGAACAAATAGCTGATAGCCATCAGATCTGGGAGGAGCTGCACGAGATTTAATCTCATATGCACAGGGGAGAGGAACCACAAAATCCCGAAAGGATCAATATCGTCCATCGTTGAAGAGGATGCGTGGCGGAAATCTGAGGACCCATCAGGGTTTCGGATATCGGGAATCCAAGAGGTAAGAGTCGGGAGGGAGGAAGTATCGACTCATGAAGTCCCGAAGACATCAAAGTCGTCCATCTAGGAGGATGCGTGTCACGAGATCCTCGTATCTCCGAGATTCAACATCGGAGAGCGGAACATGGAAGTCTTTTGACTTCGTGACTTGCGAAGTCCTAAAGGAATCAGTACTGTCCATTTTGGAGGACAGGTAGCATAGGTCTGGGTCATATCGCGGATTCAGGTATCGTGAGCTGGAAGGTGGAGTCCTTTTCTCTACAAAGTTTCGAGTCATGAGATCGCGATGCGATCTGAACTGTTGATCAAGGAGGAAGGAGATCCGTGAGATCTAGCATCTCGATACATCATGTATCGTAGGTTCGAGGTTTGGAGGAACTTCCTTTCGACAGTAGAAGTTGTGAAGTGTCGAGAGCCGAGGGCTCGGGCAAACATACGTCACGTCCATCAGGTGGGGACCGTGTGGTTGATAGGTGGGCACTCGTCGCCTGGAAAGGAGTCAACATCCTATTGACTTATCGCACTTTGGAGATTTGCTAGAGGAGAGCATGAGAGCTTGACACCCCAACTCATGAGATTGCGAGTTACGAGAAGTGTGAAAGGGGAGTCAACCCATCGCTGACTTATCGCTTCTCGTGGATTCGTGAAAGAGGAGCAGGAAGGTTCAATCCTTCAATTCATGAAGCTGTGAAGTCCGAGAGGTGCTAGCGGTTATCCCTAGCCTACGGTTGTATGTAGAGGGAGCCAAGGAGGAGGGCCATACCCGTATCGCAATCTCGGGTACCGGAGGTTTGAAGAAGGAGGAGTTGAGGGCTTTGACTCGCGAACTCGCGAGATCACAAGCTTGAGAAAGGCGCTTGTGTTAAGGCATTGCTCGGTGCATTGTGGTCACTCGGAGAAAGGGGAAGCTCGTGCCTAGTGCTCCTTCGCACAGGTGGAGTTTCTGAAGGACCTGTGGATCGGGTTCATTGGGTCTCGAGGAAGGCCGAAAGGACCATTTCGGTTTTGTGGATCCGATAGGAAAATGATCCTATAGTGGATCTTGACCCGAGGGTCGGGGGTCTGTGTCATTAGTGCTTGCAATATCCTAAGTATCACTCTTTTACTAGATAATGGATAATTAATCATTATAAAAAAACCATAACTAAAAATTAAACTAAGTAAAACCATAACTAAAAATTTAACTAGGTAAAGAATGCTCGAAATGAATAACCATTTATCCAATATATTACATTGGGAAACTATTACATGTTTTCAAATAGAACATTGGTAAAGAAATCATTACACTCAATGAAATTAAAAGATTAATATAAAATATATAGAAATGAAAAAAATATATATATCAGGGTCAATCATCACATGTACTATTTACGATAGGTAAAAATTAATGGAAAATTTTTGATACATTGATACCATATTTCAAAATAATATAATATTTCAAAATAATATAATATTTCAAAATAATATATAATTAGTAAATGATAAAATTCAAGATGGATTCAAACACATAACTCAGCTAAAAAAATCATCAAAATAAATCTCAAAAGCTTTCAAATAAGATGGGACCGCCCACGTCTTGGCCACAGGGCTGCCCCCCCATGGCCAAGTCACAGTCCAGTGGACTATGACTTGGCCGCAAGGTCCCAGCCCCGTGGCCAAGCCGATGGTGTGCCAACAATACTAGTAAATTACACCAACACACAAATGAAACTATTCATATATTCCATCAAATGAAACTATTCATATATTCCAACAATTCTTAATTTCTGAATTCTGTCGAGCTTGGCGCGCCAACTAAAATTAATATTAATTATGCCGAAAGGCGTATACCTATTGGAAAATTCCACACTAATCACTCTTTTAACGACGAAGTCGGAATGGATGAACATGATTTATTTAATAGAGAATATTCTTCGTCATCAGATATGCTGAAGGGTTGTGATGTGATATGGTATTGTCCTAGCAACTCCAAATACAAGCGTTAGTCATTAGTAAGTGTAATTAATCAGTTTTACGGTAACCTTTTCCTTTCTTACATTTCACTTTCTTCCAATTTCTATTCCTATACTTTATGCGTTGGCAGATTGTTCATGGTAGATCGAAAATTGTTTCTATTCCTATACTATAACGTTTCACTTTCTTCCAATTTCTATTCATGTACTGTATGCGTTGGCAAATTGTTCATGGTAGATCGGAAATTGTTTTATTCCTATACTATATGCATTGGTAGATTGTTCATTCATGTATTGTATCCGTTGGGAGATTGTTCATGGTAGATCGAAAATTGTTTCTATTCCTATTATGCGTTGGTAGATTGTTCATGGTAGATCATAAATTCTTGCTATTTCTATTTCTCTATTGTATGCAATTTCTCGCTATTGTTATTTCTATTTCTCTAAGTTACACCACCTTGCAATTTGGCGATGGACATGCCAGTGGGCATTTTCGTTCAGATTGTTGAAATTTGGGGTGATTGGATTCCTCGTTGATATACATCTGAGTTGGAGGCCAAATGCATACAGTAAAAACAAATAGAATTGTTATTTTGGGTTTACGTTTTTTGTAATTTTAGTTGTTATTGAATCTGTTTTCCATACAGTAAAAATAAATGGGATTCTTATTTTGGGTTTACTTTTTTTTTTTAATTTTAGTTGTTATTGAATCTGTTTTCTCTTGTGTTGCAGTTGTGAGGAAATAAGAAGCACAAATGTTCAACAACAGAGCTGCAGTAAGGTGAAAGTGGACTCAACCCAAGTAGAGGAGCATAGTAAGGTTTCCATTCATCAGAAAATAGACCACAAAATTTTGTTGCATAGCTATGCCCTCTATTAGGTTATTCTCATCTCCACTAGCGTCGATTTCCTTTAAATAAATATATTAAGGCCATTAGTGATTAAATGAATGGTGTCGATCAAGACAGGGCCGTTAATCATTAGTAAACTTGAATGGATCAAATTATTTACTGCATCATTTGTTGGGTCGATTGTTTACTGAACTAAGGATTTTCATGGATCTAGTGTCAATTAGAGTTATCTTTAACTTACTGCCTGGGTAATTTTATCAGCTGAAACTTTTCAGCATTCAACAACCATGACATTGGGGCTATGCTAGTATTAAATACTACAACTAAAACGAAAAAATTACATAAAAGAAAAATAATACATAAAAAAATACTACAACAATACATAAAACTATTAAATACTACAACAATACATAAAAAAAAATTACATAATTTTTTTTTTTTTACATAAAACTATTAAATACTACAAATTGCAGAATTCCATAAGGAGAATTGGAGATTTTTAACCATGAAAAAACTGCAATCTCAATTATTGATTCTATCTGAGTGTTTGTTGTTCACCATTTCCATCTGAATATAGATTTATATTTGTCAAAAATTATGCAGGGGATATCGAACACAGTTTAGTGTGTGGTACACATCTAGCTTGCCTGTACATAAGGTGGAAAATGGAAATATAGAAGAAAATTTAAATATATATACATGGAATTTGAAAAACATAAACACTGTGTTACATAATACCTCTTTCATATTTATTGAAAAATATTTACTTATCATTTATGGATCTTGAACTCATTTTTTTACATAAATATTTATCTATTCTTATGCTTACTAAGCTACACAGAACAACACTTTACTGTCCATGAAAAAATTACATAAAAGTATTAAATACTACAACAATACATAAAAAAAATTACATAAAAGTATTAAATAGTACAACAATACATAAAAAAAAATTAAAATTACAACTAAAACTAAATACAACAGGGTACCTAGAGCTCGACGCACCAACGATGCCAACCACCAACACAAACCTTTGAAACGCCCTCCTACTGCCAACACAGACCTTCGAAACGATGGCAACCGCCAACACAGACCTCTGAAACAATGCCAACCGCCAACGATGCCAACCGCTAACACATACCTCCAAAATTCTCATGCTCACAGATGCAATGCTCACAGACGCAACACTCATAGACGCAACGCTCACGCTCACAGACGCTCAGACAGAAACACCAACAAATTTTGAAAACTAAACAAATTTGATGTGTCATTGATATATAAATCATCTTTTGGTCGAAAGAGTGTTCGGCCGGAATATCTTTCGGCTGAAAACTTATTGCCAGATGGAAAATATCTGTCTGACTAAATTTTTACACGCAAATCGAGGGTGTCGTTACTGCACTGTTCGATTTAACGTTTCACTTTTTGGTCGGAAACTAGTTCGGCTGAAAACATTAACTTTCGGCCGATTTTTTTTTTCCAAATTTTGGAGATCCGATTGTCACGAAAGTGTTACCCACCTCCGTGATTTCACTGATATTGCACTTTTTCTTTAACGAATCTCAAAGATTTCAGATGTATATTATATTAATGGATCTCAAAGATTTCACAATTTCACTCCTTAGTACATTGTAATTATTTATGTTTGGCACAACTTTGTTAATGGATCTCCAAGATATGGTTTGGTGTATCATACAATTGGTGAGAAATATTTGAATGGATACATTTTTGTTAATACTCTGCAAAGAAAAATAGTTGCAAAAAACCGATGACAAAAAGAAATCAATGTAAGAACAGAGAATAAAGTAAATATAATGTGAAGACATAGGGACGCAGCCAATAAAATGTTTGACATTGACAAAGTGGTGCACTGTTTTGATCACCTTGTGATGAATCAGATTTACATATTTCCTTGGCGAATATCGTGACAAAAATTTAATGAATCTTTCACATTCACCTAGGTTTTTATTCAATAATTGTGAACATTTTTAAAACTAATGTCACCTGAAGCTACGCTACAATCGAAATGAAAAACATGGAAAGAAATATTCTAACGATCAATTTCTATAAATGTGAACCGTGTTAATTCCAAGCTAGTCTGCAAGTCCAACGAGAAAACCCATGTTGTCTACAAATACCCCCCTTTCCTTCCCGATCATGACCTTCTCCTTAAACAACACATAATTGTTGTAAATTGTAATTACAAGTCGGTGAGATATTCACATCTACACTTATTTGTCAATCAATCATTTTGTCAGTAGTTTATCAGTCAGTCGAAATGTCAGCCAGACAAACTGACAGTCTGTAAGTGCAAAGTCACACATTTACTCAAAAGTCAGTTGGCAAGGAAGAAGCTATAAATGGAGTCGATCTCCATCTTCTTGGGTTGAGTTAAGTGGTTGAAGAGTTAGTCAAATTAATGACATTATTTAATGGTGAATCGGTCTTAGTGTCTGTAGGAAGTCTCAGTCGGAGTCCAAATAAGTCTAAGTCATTTACTTAGTCGATGTTGCTAGAGGATGTTGAAGAGAAGCAGTTGATGCATAGAGAAGATGTAGAGAGGTATAGAGAACAACAACAATTGAAGAGTTGACAAAATAATTCATTAGAGTTGAAGCTCATCTCTGTCATTGTATTTTGTATTCGTGCACAATGCATAAGTTAATTAATATCATGTTTTGTGTATTGACAATTTTTTTTGTCTTATTTATGAGTTTATGTGCTAAGCATAGCACTATGTTATTCCACATTTATAAATCATTTCATTAAGTGTGGGTATTCATAGCGTGCAACAAACTGAACAATCTGTGTACTACGTAGTGGTCTTGAGAACTCTGTCACGTAGCCTGTTTGGTGCACATTATTTGAAATTTTGTTGCACAGAGTAGACTGCGCGCACTATTGATCCAACATATCTTTCCTTAAAATTGGTATCATAGTAGGTTCTATGATAGCAAGTTTGTCAGAGCAGAAACTCTGTTGAAAGTAAAATATGGCTTTTATCTCGAACCTGCAACCTCACACTTTTACAGGAAATAATTATGAGATGTGGTCCATGATGATGAAGGATTTTTTCTGAGCTCAAGATGTATGGGAAATAGTCCAGAATGGCTATGTGGAACCAATATACTAGGAAGCATAGAATGCCCTCACACAATCTAGGAGAGATGTCTTGAAAGATCAAAGAAAGAAGGATGGAAAGGCCTTGTTTTGCATACATCAATCCATGTATGAGAGCATACTTCCAAGATTTTTATCAGCAAATCAAGCCAAGGAATCATGGGACATATTACAAACCTCTTAAAAGGTATGAACAAAGTAAATACTGTAAAACTGCAGATTCTTAGAAGATATTTTGAAACCATGTCAATGAAAGACTCAGACACAGTAGATTCATTCTACACCCATGTCATTGGAATGATAAATCAGATTAAGTCTCATGGTGAAACTATAGAAGACATAAAATTTGTTGAGAAGGTACTTAGGAGTCTTCCTCCTAAGTTTGATACCCTTCTTGTGACCCTAGAAGAGACCAAATACCTGAGTTAGTTCAGTCTAGATGAACTGCAAGCTTCCCTCATCAATCATGAACACATATTAGCACTGTGTTATTCCACATTTATAAATCATTTCATTAAGTGTGGGTATTCATAGCGCGCAGTGAACTGAACAGTCTGTGTACTGTGTAGTGGTCTTGAGAACTTTGTCACGTAGCCTGTTTGGTGCACATTATTTGAAACTTTGTTGCACAGAGTAGACTGCGTGCATTGTTGATCCAACATATCTTTCCTTAAAATTGGTATCATAATAGGTTCTATGAGAACAAGTTTGTCAGAGCAGAAACTTTGTTGAAGGTAAAATATGGATTTTATCTCGAACCTGCAACCTCACACTTTTACAGGAAATAATTATGAGATGTGGTCCATGACGATGAAGGATTTGTTCTTAGGTCAATATGTATGGGAAATAGTCGAGAATGGATATGTGAAACCAATAGACTAGGAGGCATACAATGCCCTCACACAAGCTGAGAGAGATGTCTTGAAAGATCAAAGAAAGAAGGATGGAAAGGCCTTGTTTTACATACATCAAGCCATGCATGAGAGCATAATTCCAAGAGTTTCATCATCAAATCAAGCCAAGGAAGCATGGGACATATTACAAACCTCTTAAAAGGTATGAACAAAGTAAACACTACAAAACTGCAGATTCTTAGAAGATATTTTGAAACCATGTCAATGAAAGACTCAGACACAGTAGATTCATTCTACACCCATGTCATTGGAATGATAAATTAGATTAAGTCTCATGGTGAAACCATAGAAGACATAAAATTTGTTGAGAAGGTACTTACCAGTCTTCCCCCTAAGTTTGATACCCTTCTTGTGACCCTAAAAGAGACCAAATACTTGAGTTAGTTTAGTCTAGATGAACTGCAAGCTTCCCTCATCAATCATGAACACAGATTGAATAGATCAAGTATGGCATTAGAGAATGATTTTTATGTGAAGTCATATACAAGTCATGGAAGAGGAAGGGGGAGAGATAAATCTAGAGGGTGAGGAAGAAGTTATGACAGAAGTGGATGCAGTAGTAATCCTAGAAATACTGGTGGAAGAGGTCAAAACCCAAGTACTAGCCAGTCAAGTTGTCAAAGAACTAACAAATCAAAGATTCAATACCATTACTATAAAACGTATTGACATTATGCATATGAGTGCAGAAAGAGACAGTACAATCAGAACAAACAAAGTCAAGATCATTCACACAACGTAAATAACCAAACTCGCCCTATGATTATGGTGCGCGTTGTAGTTGTGCCTAGCATAGTAGAAATGCCTAATTTAGTGTCACCAGTCAAATGTAATGTTTCTCAAGCAAGTCCATGTGACATATGGTACTTAGATTCAGGCTGCAGTAACCACATGACAGGAAACATAGAATTGTTTTCTAGTTTGGATGAGTTAGTCCAAACCAAGGTTACACTTGGAATAGATATCCAAGTCACTATCTTAGGGAAAGGAAGTATAAACATTTTAACCAGACAAGGAGAACAAAAGGTTATGTCTAATGTATATTATGTTTCTAGTCTGAATCATAATCTCATGAGTACAGGGAAACAATTACAAAAACGATACAAAATCTACATGGAAGATAATCACTGTGTGATCATGGATAAATTCCTAAGAAATCTTTTGATTGCAAAAATCTAGATGACAAGTAATAGGATGTTCTCATTGACATTGAAGCCAACTAAGAAGAAGAATAGAACGCAAATCATTGATAAAGGAAAAAGTGTGCAGTTAGAGACTGCATTTACGACGGAAAGTGTGCACGGTTCTAATGAAGAAAATAGTGCACCCAGTATTGAGAAAGGAGAAAATGGCACAGAGATAAAGGAAACATTCCAATCTAAAATACAGGATGATTCTTGGTTATGGAATTTCAGATTTGGACATTTGAACTTTGGAGGTATGAAGTTGCTACACACAAAGGATATGGTAAGAGGTTTTTCATTGATTGAAAAACCAGAAAGAATATGTGAAGGTTGCATATTTTCCAAGCAACACAGAGAATCATTTCCAGTTGGAAAGTATTACAAAGAAAAATCCCCACTAGAAATAGTACACTGAGACATTGGTGGACCAATAAAAACTCTATCAATAGGAGGCAGTACTTATTTTCTAACATTCATTAATGATTTCTCAATAAATACATGGATTTATTTCCTAAAGAATAAATATGACGCATTTAGTTGTTTTCATCATTTTAAAACACTTGCGGAGAAACATAGTGGTTTTTACATCAAGTGTTTAAGAACAGTAAGAGGAGGAGAATACATTTCAAGAGAATTTCAGAACTTTTTTAAAGTTCATGGCATCTACAGGCAATTTACTGCGGGATACACACCAAAAAAAAATGGTGTCGCAGAAATAAAGAACAGAACCATGATGGAAATGGCACACAATATGTTGGCAGCCAAACATTTGTGAAATGAATATTGGGTTGAGGCAGTAGAAACTACATTATATATCTTGAACAAATGTTCGACAAAGAGTGTGAAGAATAGAGTTCCTCGGGAATCCTAGACAAGTTCAAAGCATAATGTGGCAAAATTAAAAGTTTTTGGTTGTGTTGCATACACACATATTCCAGATGAATTGAAAAGGAATCTAAACAAAAAAGGATAGAAATGTATATTTGTAGGGTATTCTAAAGAAACAAAAGGATACAAGATGTATGACCCTGTTACAAGAAAATTCATAATCAGGCGCGATGTTGAGTTCGTGGAGAATGAAGCATGGGATGGAACCATTGCAAAGATAGTAAAAATTATTAATGTAATGGAGCATGATGACACAAAAAATGAAGTGGTTCAAACACCATGCACAAGTCAGTGCATAGTCCCATCTACATCTGACACTGCAATGCAAATTACCACGTAGAGTACTCTAGTAAGGACAGCAGGTGTGCAGTCTACACCTAGAGCGCAACAAACACCAACAAGCAGTGCAAGCAGTTCTACATATCCAGATCCAACTTTAGCAATTATGTTACCATGAAATACAAGAAGTTTGCACGACATCTATAATGAATACGCAACAAATTATTTTCCATTTTTTGCCCTTTTTTCACAAATAGATGATCCATTAACCTTTGAAGAATCTATCAAAGAGGATGTATGGGCACAATAAATGGATGAAGAAATCAGATGCATAAAGAATAATCAAACATGGAATTTGGTTGATGTACCTGAAGACAAGTTTGTTATAAGCGTCAAGTGGATTTATAAAACCAAGCAAGATGCAGAAGGAAATGTACAGAAGTACAAGGCAAGGTTAGTTGCAAGAGGCTTTACACAACAACCTGGAATTGATTTCAATGAAACATTTGCACCAGTTGTGCACATGGACACATTCATAACAATGTTAGCTATTATTGCACAATACAAATGGCTAGTTTATCAAATGGATGTAAAGTCAACATTCTTGAATGGACACTTAGAAGAAGAAGTATATGTGGAAAAAACACAAGTTTATGAGGTTCCAGGACAAGAAGACAAGGTGTACATACTGAAGAAAGCATTGTATGGATTAAAGCAAGCTCTGAGAGCGGTACATTCACATAGATTCCTATCTCACACAGAATGGATTTTAGAGAAGTGAAAATGAGCCAACACTGTACATCAAATCAAATCAACAAGGTAATGTGTTAATTGTTTGTTTATATGTGGATAATTTGATATTTACAGGTGATTTTGGCATAGAAGAATTCAAGACAGTCATGAAGGATGAATTTGAAATGACTGATTTGGGGCTTATGAGATATTTTCTGGGAATATAATCACACCAATCCAAAACTGACATATTTATCTCATAGTCCAAATATGCGCATGAAATACTAAAAAAATTCAATATGGTATGTTGGTTTGTATGTTATTCTATCTAGACTCTCCCTCTATGCTTCACTCTCTCTCTGTTCTTTTCTCTTCTCCCTCTTAGACCTCATAAGTACTACTTATATATATTCTTGGCTCAACAACCCGTACAATATATTGAAAAAACCATAACCCTAACATCATTAGGTCTCCCTTGCATGCATGCCTCGCATGCTTCCCTCGCACGTGATGCTTTTCCTTCCATTTTTCCTTTCTTCCCTTCGTTCTTCTCTTCCCAAAAATAACCTTTTCCCTTGACTGGTTTTTCATCCAAAAGGACCCCAACACTGACATGTGGCTCGTCCTGAGCCACCTATGATTTTCACGCCTCTTCAACAACTTCTGCAAGAGTATGGAACATGTGTGTGAGTTCCCTTTCTCGATTTTGAGCCTGCATGGTATTTTATTTGAGCGAGTCTAACACTTGCATTGTGATATCCTCATTGATCATTTCTGCACAGTCTTCCTATGTTTGCACCATGTTCTTGTTTTACTCCTCTTCTTGTGCAATGACCTCCGCTGCTAGCTCTTGGAGAAGTTCCATTTGATCTTTTCGATCCTTCTTCTGTGTTTTCATAGCTATTAGCTCTGCTTACAACTTCTTCATGTCTTGCATTCATATGAGGCGCTCAATGATATTCATCATTTTATGCCTTTTCTTGAGGTCCTGGACAACTACGTTTATCTTTTCCTCTTCTTGGTCCTAGTGCTGGACCTGTTGATCTTCCTCCAGTTTTGTCCATAGTTGTTCTACTCTATCAAACAAGTCGACAACTACACTGACTTTTCATTCCATTTCATCCATCTATCTGGATGCTTCCTACTTCCTTTGTTCCTTCACTTCCAGGGGAGTGGTAGGAATGAGTTGTTCCTGGAGGTCCTCGATCTTCTGTCTGTATTGATCAATGGTTTTCACAATCTGATCAATTTTGTGCGTTGTCATGGGATCTGCTATTTGCACGCTTTTTGGAATTTTGTCATAAGCTACAACCACTCCCTGCTTGAGCCTATCTGCGTGATCCTTCTCATCTTTGGTCTCGATATTTACTTGCTCGAGAACCAACTCCAACTCCTCTTTGTTTTCCTTTGTGTGCTGCAATTATGCTTCATCTGTTCATGCATGTGACTGCACCTCCTACGCAACACTAACTTGTAGTTTGTATAGTGCCTTGGTTGGTATCCTCCCCATTACCAACTCTATATGTGCCATATATTTCAAGGGTGTCTGGCCTATAATATCATCTATGCCTAACATTCTGGGTGTAATGTGGTAGGTCGGTATTGCTTTTTCTATCGTTTGGATCATATCATGTTCGCTTGATGCAACCTTGGCTCCTACTTCTGATGCTGCGGGGAATGAATTTTTTCCTACCAAATCCTTCAACTGTGCAACTCCCCCATCTGTGATAGTATTTACTTCATATGGTCCAAACTAATGCATTCTAAGTTTTCCTAGGTGTTGAAGAGATTTACTGTCATACACCAAAACTAGGTCTTCCTCCTTGAAATTTTTCCTTTTAGTATGTTTATCGTGCCAAGATTTGTCTCTTTCTTTCTATACCTCTTGGTGAAACCCTTATAGAATCCTATCTTCTTCCATGATCATCAGTTGATTTAGCCTTTCCTATACTGCGCCTCGCTCTGACATGTTATTAATTGCTGCTACACGTAGACTAGGTACCAAAACTTCTAATGGAACCACTACTTCTTGTCCATACACCAATCTGAATGGTGTCTTCCCTATCAATTTTTTACATGTGGTCCTGTATTCCCATAGTACTATTGGTATCTTCAAGTCCCAATCATCTTTGTTGACATTCCAGATCTTTGTCAGGTCATTCTCTAGGATCTTATTAAAAGATTCCACTGTTCCATTTGCTTGAGGATGACATGGTTTACTCTTTTGATGATAAACTTCAAATTCCTCAGTCATAGCCTTAATAGTGTTGTTAATGAAGTGTGTTCCTTCGTCACTCATCAAAATCAGTGGGCATCCAAATCTAGTGATCACTTTCTCAAACAAGAAGTCTACTACTATCTTTTTGTTGCAATCTTTTACTGGTGTTTCTTGTGCCCATATTGTTAAGTACTTTGTCGCAGTAATAATATACCTTGCTCCTTACCTTTTTGTTGGTAGGTTAATTGGTCCCACAAGTCTATTGCCCATTTTTCAAATACCTGGAAGGTTACTTGTGGCCTTAGCGACATCTCGTCCCATCTATTGGGTTTACCAACCCTCTAACATACATCACATCTCCCACAATATTCCTTTGAATCTCTGTGAACAGTCGGCCACCATAGTCCTGTGTGCAATACCTTCTACGTGGTAGCTTTTCCTACATAATTTCCTCCTGCTATTCCCTCACGGGCCTCGGCTAAAATGATAGGTATTTCATGTTCTAGCGCACATCTTCTCAATATGTTCTCTGCAACCATCTTGCATAAGTTCCATGCAATTAATTGATAGTCTGCAACTCTGACTACTAGGTTTTTCTTATGCGCAGTGTTGAATTCTTGTGTCGCAGTCCCTGTACTCAAGTATTGAATGATGTCACCAAAATATTCACCAGCTACTTGGACTAAAAATAACTATGCATCACGGAAGTTGTCCTCTAGATTCGTAGGTTCCTCTCCATTGGTGATCCTTGACAAGTGATCATGCCCTGCATTCAAATTCCATGGTTTGACTATCACTTCGAAGTCAAATTCCTAGAACAACAATAACCGTCAACAAATTGTCCCCCCCAAACACTGGCTTGTTGACTAGGTATTTTAAATATGAATGATCCGTAAACATGTTAAAATTTTTTCCTAGTAAGTAATGTCTGAACTTCTGAAGTGCATAGACCATATCTAAGCCTTCTCTTTCTGTGGTATTGTAATTCTTCTCTGACTTTGATAGTTTTATGCAGGCAAATGCTATAGGATGGTCCAATTCCCTTATTCCTGGTTGCACCATAATAGCTCTAAGTGCTATGGCCGATGCATCTACATGCACATGGAATGTCTTTTCTCAATCCAGGAATACTAGTATCGGTGTGGTTACCATCTTCTCTTTTAGAGTGTCCAATATTCCCTGACAGTCCTCATTCCACTAAAACTTGCTATATTTTCTCAACAGTTTGTCCATTGGCGTAGTAACATGCGCATGCCCTGAATTTCCTGTAGTATCATGTGTGTCCTAATGTTTCTCTTAACTGGCGTACTGATTTTGGTGGTGGTAGATTAACAATTACTACAATCTTGGCAGGATCTACTAGAAAGCCTTGTTTGCACACTATATGGCCCAATAGTATCCCAAAGCGTGTTCCAAATATGCACTTATTAATGTTTAGAGATATTAGGCATTGTATGCATCTTTCTAACATCAGTCTCAACTCCTCTACATGGTATTTCAACAAACTGTAGACTGTCCAATCGTCCAGATATACCTCTAGAATTTGGTGGATGAATTCTTTGAATGCACCTATGACTACTCTGGAAAATATTGTTGGTGCATTCTTCGGTCCAAAAGGCATGACTGTGTAGTGGTAGGACCCCCATTCTGTGGAAACAGTGGTCTTGTACTTGTCTTCTATAGATTATTTGAGTTGATGGTATCCTAAGAACCCGTAAGTGAATGAGTAAGCTTCATGGCCTCCTACATTCTCCAACACCTCATCCGTGAAAGGAGTAGGGAAAGGGTCATGTAGGAAAGAATCATTCAAATTACTCAGATCAAAAAATATCCTTATACATCCCTGCTTATTCTCCTGAACTACCATAGGGATTACCCGTTTAGATTCCTCCACTAGTTCTATGATTCTAGCCTTCAACATACTATCAATTTATGCTTTCACTTTTTGCTTATATATTGGGTTTAGTTTATATAGTCTCTTTCCTATCAGTCTTGCCTCATATCTGAGAGTTATCTTAATTTCATATAGCTCTCCTTCTATTCCTTTCATTTCCATGAACGTTGTTGGGAACATGTCTCTATACTCGTGCAATAACTTTGTTATGATTTTTAATGTTCGCTCATCCCAGTAGTCTCCAATGATGGCCATTTTAGGATTCTCAACTATCCCAATGTTGACTTTATTCACCTTGATCGGCACAACAAATACTTATGATTCCAGAGGTGGACCTTCCACCTCTTTCACCTTCAACCTCTGTTATCTGAATGTTGCGTGGGTCATCTTCATCTGGTGCATCTTCCTACACATGGTAGCATGGAAGTAGTTATTTTATTGTATGCTTGTTCTGTTGTTGATCTTTTGTCATACGTTCAAATTATGGTTTTTTAATGAATATCACCCCTCTGATTTGTTTGAGTGTTGAGTATATGTTTGGGTTCTCATGTTCAAATGAGAAAGTGACTGTAAAATTTTGTTGTAATATTGTCCAGTATGTAGTTCCTGTACGCAATTCCTGGTCTATATACCAGTTTGCTGAAATTCGTTCTAGTGTGTCAATAAAGTGATGAAGCCATTCCTCTGGTGGTGTCATTTTCGATAGTGTTTTGCACTTCTCCAAGTGTTCTGTTGGTTCCCCCTATCCATCATATCTCTACAGTTGGTTGCTTCCCTGTTCTGCGCCAAATATGATACGCAGTAACCACTTATATTGGTACCATTCCTTGACTGTCTCTTTGTGCACACCCCATAATCTTGCAGGTGTTTCCTTGAGTACTATATCCAGACCTAAGAGCCTCTGATTTTATAACACTTCCTCTTCGTATCTTGTTAATAATGCTTCTAAGTCATGCACCCCATGGAAGATGGGAGGTTCCTTTATCTCCGTACCTACCCATATTACTACACGGTCTATTCTTGCGCATATTCTTGTGGAGACTTCGTGTAAGCTCTGCTGCCAATTCTCTAAGCATGTATCTGAGTCGGATTCACATGATGTGATACTTCTCCAACTCAGTATCCCATCTGCAGTTGGATTCACATAATATTTTTCTCACACAGTTGTTTTGTACAACTGGTTAATTTCCTCCATGTCTAAACAAGTGGGTTCTATAAATATTTCCCCTTCTGATGGGTCCAATGGCGCAATGACTCTATATTCTCCTGAATCGAATGTCATTTTCCTCATCTTTAATTTGATTATGGCCTGATTCTCAAACACCCAATCCAAGCCAAGTAATTCCAGATAAGGTTTTGTGCCATCCACTATCTCTATCACTTCAAAATCGACTTTAGTGTGCACTCCATCCAAATCTACTGTCACCCCCTTTAGCCTTCCAATTGGTAGAACTCTATGTTGATTTTCTAGTTTCAGCTGAAAATTTGAATATCCTAATGTGGGCTCTCCCATACATTGCCATGTCTTCTTGGGAAACACATTTACTTCGGATCCTAAATCCAGTATAATATCTCCCATGTTGAAATCTCTAATGTTGGCGTTCAACCTGAATTCTTTGTTTGTTCTCCTCCTTGTATGTAGATGATTAATTGTTTTCTATTCTATCTTCCCTTATCCCTCTGTGCTACATCTTTCTAACATATTTCATAACACTTTAATAGATGATGGATCATTTAGTAGTTTAACACAGGATTGCAAAAAATCCTTAATCGTACTTACTTGTCCTAGGGGTTTTGGTTATTTAGTGTGATCCAGGGATGGAGGCATATTGTTTTCTGGTACTTCCTAAGTATGTTGCTCAGTGGATGTTGATGCAATATATGGCTTCAAGAATTATTGTCTGGACTTCTTGAATATCGCATTTTCATTCTGCACATCAAAATTCTTATGTGGTTCGACATTCTTCTTTACCCATTAGTGTTGTGTTGGATCTTGTCTTACTGTGTCATTTCCTGTCTTAGCTCCTCCACGTGTAACTATGTTGATATTTCTCTTGTCATCTCTTGCTTCCACCGAAATCCATTGAACATTATGATTGTTCTGATTTCTCTTTTCCTGGATCTTCCCCAATAGTGTGGGACATTCTTCTGTGTCATGATCTGATGCACGACAATACATACATGTCGCAGGTGGAAGTGGACATTCTATTGCATAGTGTCTTGGTTGTTGATAGTTGTGGCATACCACAAGTCCTCTGCCTCTTCCAAAGCCTCCTCTTTGTCTTCCTCCACCTTCGTAGCCAACTCGATATCCTCATGGTGCATTGTACTAAGGCGCTTGGTTATACTGCGTGGGATTATAGTTTGGATGCATGATATTGTATTGCGGTTGTGCAATGTTATATTGTTGTTGAACAATGTTATATTGTTGTTATGTTATGTTATATGGGGATGGTACTTGGTTAAACGGTGGTGCATATTTCCTGATCATCATTTCTTCCTACACCCTGTAAGCATTTGATGTTCTTTCCCTCATCAGGTCCATGGTCATGCAATCTTTGTCATCATGGCCTATTGACTTGCAAAACTTTCAATATGAACTCTTAGGTATTGTCTGGTATTTATGCATCATTGGACAGTGATATGGATCATACCCTTGTTTCTTAAAGATCTCACACCATAGTCCTCCTGTTGGAAAAGGGTTTGGCATTCATGTTTCCATGTACTGCAAGAATGTTGGGAATTCAATCTTATGGTGTCCTTCTGTCCTACATGTGGTACACCAAAAGGATTCTCTTTTTTCCTTCCCTTTGTTCTAGTTTAGTTGAAATGTTAATTTCGTCAGATCCTCCTTCAGCTCCTCTATGGTTGGATCGGTCTTCTGATATTGGTTCTCTTCCAGTTGTAGGGATTCCTGCAGAGCCTCTGCCTGGGTTTGAAACTTCTGTTGTCGCAAGGGCTATTTCAAATGTGGGAGTAGTGAATTGACAAACAGATACCTATGTTTCATATATGTCATGACATACATTATCTTTCCATTCAACCGTTTGAATCTCTGATCAATCTCCCACACAAATTCTCCTATCTTCTATTTAATCTCTATCATCTCATTCATGTATTGATCCTCTGAGATAGGCTTCTCGAATTCATTTATCAATAGCTTTTTGATATCTCCAATCATTCTGGTTGTCCCTAACGGGTTGTTTGTAGCTAAGTTCATGTACCAATCCAATGTGCGATCTCTTAGCATGATGA
This sequence comes from Picea sitchensis, assembly GCA_010110895.2. Taxonomy (NCBI): domain Eukaryota; kingdom Viridiplantae; phylum Streptophyta; class Pinopsida; order Pinales; family Pinaceae; genus Picea; species Picea sitchensis. Next base: position 49,541 of record SNQJ01S0036996.1, read on the forward strand.
CTAACTACACAAGTTTAGTGTCCTCATCTGTGATCGGTTTTGCCTCCGAGGTCTTTTCAAAAATAAACAAGTTCTTCTCAGGGTCCTCTAATGCCTCTCCTTTGAATTATGGTAACCTGATGGTGGAATCATGTCCTACCATCCTGAATGTTGAACTACTATCTCTGCACAGTGTAGATACTTGACTAACGCTTCCTGAACTGGATCTCCCAGTTGTTGTTCCATGTGTAGATGTACTTCATGTTGTCTTCCTTCTCCTGAAATTCGGTTTTCTAAATGGTGGTGTTCTTATTGGTGTATTAGTCGCACATGGTTTTATGGGTTCCACATTGACACTGATATGGATAGGAGTGTTGCCTTCTATTCCTTCTTTTGGACCTCTCGTCTTCCTCTCATATGTCGCACGCATGATTTCCTCAATATTCTCCATAGGCCGTAGATCCTCTAGCTCTTCCTCATCACTTGCCAAGCCCTCCCTCACGGCTATGGCTCTCTTCTTGGTGTTCATATTATATTGGTAGGGTACTCCACTACACATTCTTCCAGTTATTGCCATGATATTCTTGATCTGGTCTTCGTCCATCATGATTGGGTCCAAAGCCTCCTCCTCTTTTCCTTTATCCATTTCTCCTTCTCATGTCAGTGCTTCCCCCCTTCCCCCATGCACACATATAAGTTTAGTTGTATGAAGCCATTTTCATTACACCTTTGTTATATAGTAATATATTAATGGAAGTATATAGTGAGCTGATATACCTACCTCAAGGTGTCGTCAATAACTCTTTATCTTCTGTGTTGTAAGACTTCGTCGTATCTACTGCAAATTCTGTGATAAATCCTGCAACAATGTTGTCTAACCAGAAATCTACCGCACGTGTAAATTTATTGTCAACTTGTTGTAACTGCATGATCTATACAAGATTCCACTCTAGTTGTCTGATCCGATTTGTAGGATGGTTGTCTTTCAATATTGATATCCACTCTTGAAACACATGTGGGAAATCATAGAAAAATTCTTCATGCAAGTCGTTGAATACGTATTTGTCCAGATATTTGTGCGGTGTTAACTTCAGGTTTCTATTATCTTTCTGCGCAAACTCCAGATCCTTTGTTTTTAACCAGCTCTCTATCTCTTCATTCGTTGGGTTCCATGGTCTCAACATCCCCTTTTATATTCTCATTATCTTAACATATTGTCGTCCGATCTCACATTCTTTTGATACGTATTCAACAGGTCTCATTCACTCAGTCCCATCCTATTCCAACCAACCGAAAATAGAACCATTTGTTTGTTTTTATGTTATTCTACTTTGATCTTACCTTACTATCACAAATTGACGTAGGTTCAGATTTAGCAAGCTTCCAACAAAGCCCTCCAAAACTATCTCCCCCCTGATAAACTAGAAGGCAATGCAACACACAGGATGTACTGTGCATCGTCACCCGAGATAGCTCTATGGGTGGCTTCAATACTTAGGTGCTTGTAGGTCGGGAATGAGTGTAGATCTGTGGTTGTTCCTTGTGATCTTTATTTATTTAGTCTAACATCTTATTAAATAAGTCATTTTGTTCATGCATGTGGAACCGGATCTAACTAGTTCTTTTATTCATTCATCTAGAGTTTAATTCTTAACAACAGTATAGTTGCATACATTCAATCACACAACATAAGTTTTACCATGGTTCAGCCCCTCCAGGGCTACGTCCACAAAGATCTGGCTCTCAAGCTCTTTATTATGTTCTAGTAATATGTCACGCCGCGTGTGTTTACATTCTTGGTTCTTATAATATCTACATGCTTCCCGATCCCTATGAGGCTTACTACATCGCACTAGGCTCCTCAGCCTGCGATCTAACCCTCAGGAAAAAATTTCTCAATGCTTCTCTAGCTCACAAACATAATAGTACAGTTCTTACCAACCTTACAACTTCCAGACTCTCCCTCTTTCCTTCGCTCTCTCTCTGTTCTTTTCTCTTTTCCCTCTTAGACCTCCTAAGTACTACTTATATATATTATTGGCTCAATAGCCATTACAATATATTGCAAAAACCCTAACCCTAACGTCATTAAATCTCCCTTTCATGTGCTACTCGCATGCTTCCCTCACACGTGCTTCTTTTCCTTCCAGTTTTCCTTTATTCCCTTCATGCTTCTCTTCCCAAAAATAGCCTTTTCCCATGACTGGGTTTGCGTCCAACATGGTGAATTCAAAAGTAGCACCCACACCTGACATAACATGATTGAAGCTAATCAAGAAAGATAAAGGGTCCAAGGTGGATCCCACATTGTTTAAAAGACTGGTAGGCAGTCTTATGTATCTAATTATGACAAGATCTGACATTATGTATGGAGTGAGCCTAATTTCAAGGTTCATGGAAACTCCAAAATACTCACATTAGAAGGCAGGAAAGAGAATCTTGAGATATGTGAATGGACCAAAATATTTTGGCATTAAGTACTCCACTTCAGAAGATTTCAGACTCACTAGATACACTGACAGTGATTGTGGAGGTAGCATAGATGACAAAAAAAGAACCTCAGGGTACACATTTCTTTTTGGAACAGGTGTGGTATCATGGACATGAAGGAAGCAACCCATAGTGACACTTTCTTCAGTAGAAGAAGAGTACGTTGCAGCTACAAGAGAATCTTGTAAAGCAGTATGGATGAGAATGATGTTAAAATATTTGTTGCAGGAACAACAAGAATCGACAACAATATTCTGTGACAACAATTCAACCATCATGTTATCAAAGAATCATGTGTTTCATAAGAAAACCAAGCACATTGATACAAGGTATGATTTCATCAGAGAATTGGTGAATAACAAAGAGAGTTGTTTAGAATTTTGCAGGTCAACAGAACAAATTGCAGACATTTTTACAAAGGCTCTAGAAAGAGATGCATTTCAGCATCTACGCAGTAGTCTGGGAGTCGACGCAGTAACAAATGAGTGAAAGTAAAATGAAAACTCAATTTTTGTTGTAATTTTCTTTTGTAATCCCACCAACTTATAATTAACAGGGAGTGTTGGAAATTGTAATTACAAGTCGGTGAGATCTTCATATCTCTCTCGATTTGTCTATCAGTTATTTTGTCAGTAGTTTTTCAGTCAGCCGAAATGTCAATCAAATAGACTGACAATGTGTAAGTGCAAAGTCGCACATTTACTCAAAAGTCAGTTGGCAAGCATGAAGTTATAAATGGAGTTGATCTCTATCTTCTCGGGTTGAGTTAAGTGGCTGAAGAGTTAGTTGAATTAATGACAGTCTTTAATGTTGATTCAGTCTTAGTGTCTGTAGGAAGTCTCAGTCGGAGTCCCTATAAGTCTGATTCATTTAGCTAGTCAATGTTGCTAGAGGATGTTGAAGAGAAGCAATTGATGTGTAGAGAAGAAGCAGAGAGTTAGAGAGAACCAACAACAACGAAAGAGTTGAACAAAGAGGTCATTGGAGCCAAAGCTCATCTCTGTCATTGTATTTTGTATTCATGCACAGTGCATAAGTTAATTAATATCAAGTTTTGTGTATTGACAAAGTTTTTGTCTTATTTATGAGTTTCTGTGCTAACCATAGCACTGTGTTATTCCACATTCATAAATCATTTCATTAAGTGTGTGTATTCACAACGCACAGGGAACTGAATAGTCTATGTACTGCGTAGTGGTCTTGAGAAGTTTGTCGTGTAGCCTGCTTGGTGCGCAGTATTTGAAACTGCATTGCACAGAGTAGAGTGCACGCACTGTTGATCCAACAGATCTTTTCTTCAATAATATAACATATAATGGTCGTTCTAGTGATCCAGGAAGATGAAATCAAAGAAGGGATCTCCCATCTCTTCCAAAAATTGCTTAACAATTTCGAAATTCTCATCGAGTTTTCTTTCCACCACTCGCTCCTTGGACGATAACCTTGCAACAAACAAAGGAAATCATAATCATTACTACTCAAAGTTAGTTATCCTCAGTTTAGAAATTGAAATTAATTGATATGTGACCCAAGAGCCATGATATGAGTTTAATGGTTTCTTTATCACGTACATAGTCGATGATTTGTGTGGATATTTGACAATCTAAGGGGATCAACTCCACTCCGAGGAGCATACTCCAAGACTTTTGCAGCTGCGACGTGATCCTGATAGTAGAGTAACAACAATACATCCCGATCTCGAGGGAAACCTTGGGATAAATATATACCTAATCCAAATTGTCAAAAACAAAAATCTAAATTTCAAAGTCTAAAACGTATTGTGAACCTGCAAGCCCCCCTCTGCTATGAGAATGCACTCTCAGATCTGGGAGCGTCCTCACACTTTGCTATTTGTCTATGCAATGGATGGATCGAAAGGTGAACGAATGAGGATGGATAGATAGGTGGAGCGAATCAATTTCTCTCTGTTAAGTTTTGTAGCTCCTTCGTGTTAATGTTTATGACACTATTATAGTTCTTTGCATTTCAATAGATAAGAGCATCATAAGAACAAGATAACTGAGAAATACACATTCACAAGAGACACAACATTTATCCTGGGAAACCCTCTAGGGGAAGAAAACCCAAC
>SNQJ01S0036997.1:16330-27493 GCA_010110895.2 Picea sitchensis
AATGTTAAAGTATTGGAGAACTTTCTATTTATGGAAAGTGGTTAACCCTAAAATAAGGAAAATAGGTTAAGTGACCTAGAAATGGGTTAAGTGACCTAAAAATGGGTTAAGTGACCGAAATGATGAAAGTATAAATAAGATAGAAATGGTCTCTTGTAGATCATCCTTTTTGTGGATCAATGGAGAGCTTCTTGTGGGAATATATTTTGGAGTATTGATGGAGAGCTTCTTGTGAGAGATTCTTGAGCATTTTTGGTGTGGTTGCTTCTCTTTATCTCTATCCTATCATCTATGAGGCTCTCTATTTTAAAGAGAAGCAAACAAACATTTGTATAATTATTACAATTGGATGATATATCGATTCTTAAGGAAACAATTTCATCCTCATGACACAAAGTGCATGAGTGATGAAATGTATCGTGTCTTCCAATGAACATAGAATATTTGAACCACCAAAATTCCTTGAAATTCATCGAGAAAAATATAATTTCAACAACCAAGCCTAGGAATTCAGAACATGTATCAGACGCACACAACTGCATAATATTGGTACCAGATGGGCATAACAAATAGTACCAGATGCAGACATGCATAATGTTAGTACCAGATGAGCGTAACCATCGGTACCAAACAGACACAAGCATACAAGATGGTACTAGATGAGCTTAAAAAAAGGGGTATCGGGCGACCTCAATAAAGAGTACAAGATGATCTCAACAACGAGTACGAGATGATCCCAACAACGAGTATCAGATGATCTCAACAACATGAGCTGTTAGCATGAATTCTTCTTGAACCATCCAAAGTAACTAGAAATTTCTTTGAACATCAAATATTCAGTCCTAATTATTAATAAATCACTAGAAATTATGATTAAACATCAGTTACCTCATGGGTACACAAGAATTGCTTAAAGGCATGTTTCACGAGGAAACTAGGAAAAAGGTGCATCACTATTAGGCTAAATTGGTTAGCATATGGGAACGATAAGGAAATTGGAGATGAAAAAAAGGAGGCTCAACATTTCCCCCATGCCTAAGTCATTGCATGTCCTCATGCAAAATGGCTGAATCAATATTCAAAATTTCAAAATTGGTGTTGATCCTCTACCTTTCTTGAACATTAGTTTCCTAGTTTTAAGATATCCATCCCTAAAGCCTCATCCTTGAGCTCCCTCTTAATGAATTGTGTATATTGTAGTAGGTGCAAAACTTTATTAAGCTTGGAAGATATTTCACCATGATCTTCCTGTAGTCTACAATTATTATCCTTTAACTGTTCGTTCTCTTTCTTGATATGCCTATACAACACTTTATACTCCTTTATTTCTTTCTTCATACCTGCATTCTAATTTGTAATATTTTTAACTTTCTTTCCAACTGATGTTTGGTCAGAGAGATGATCGGTTCTTGAACTGCTTTCTCTGTTATCTCTTCCCTAGCTTCAACTTCTATCCTCAAGTCCTTTAGTTTTTATGTCACTAATTCCTTTGCTTCACTAATAGTTTCTACATACATTTGGTCTTTCTCTGGTGAAGTTGGAATGTCCACCGGATCTTCTGCAAAAGAAGGGACATGAATAATTGGCCCCTTCTTAACCATACTATGAGTGGTTCTTCATCCTAGAACTGGGTAATAGAATTTTCTTGTCCTTTTCCTTGTTCAATTTTCCTCTAGAGGGCTTAGGTGGACATATTGGCATTTGTTCTATTTTTGCACTTGTTGTATTTCTATCAGAGGGCTTTGATGTAGGGGCTAGAACTTGTTCCTCTGGTGTACTCCTGGTCTTCTTACTAGAGGGCTTGGATGTAGAGACTGGAACTTGTTCCTATAGTGTACTCCTAGTATTATTACTAGAGGATTGTGCTATAGTACTATCTTCATTGTCTCTCCATTTATTCTTGCATTTGACTCTCAATTCAAGAGTCTTTTATGCTTATCTACCCTTTTCTTTAGGCATTTCAACAATCATTTTTGGAGTATTCTCTGAAATATCCCAACCCCGTTCCTGAGGTATTTCAAGATATCCTTATGGAATAATTTTTGCAATTTTCCCAGCCTTCTCATGAGATACTTCAACAATTACCTCGTGGATAGTGTCTACAACTTTCCCATCATCATTTCTAGACCTTTGTTTCTTTCTCCTTTTCGTACTAATTTCAGTTTTACTTTTCTTGGGCAAGTCTAGTTGAATGTTCTTGTTATTGGATGGTTGTGCCACCATAGGTGCAGGTTGTTCTTCTACTTTCATCTTCTCTTTATTCAATTTACTTACATATTGTGGTGATATAGGGCCAACAAGATATATTTTTTTACTAAATTTTTGTCCTTTATTTCTATTATCTTCCTTCTTTCTATCTAATCCTTTACTATGTTCCCGTGTTACACTCCCTTCTATAGACTTAGAAGTCTTGTGAGAATAATATTTTGTTAGGAATTTATTCCAACTAATGTACCACTTTCTTAATTCATGCACAACCAAGAGTTTCATCATCCCATGGTGATAATGATTGGTTTTGGGTTTCTTGGATGAAGAATTAACAACCCTCACCATCTTGTTCAGACTCATCCACAGAGAATGAGGAAAGTCTATGTATGGGCCTCCTTCAAAATGTAATGAAATCCTTAAATGATAAATAAAGGTTACTGCATACAACCCTTTGGAAGTTAAAAATTTCTTTAAGAAGACAAGCATTGTGCAATATTCCTCTTTGATCCAGCCTATGGAGATACCTTTCGCCCAATCTGGGTCCCGGTTCTGAAGTTTCAAGAATATTTCATAGATGACTCTGTCCACAGTGATGCCTTTGAAACAATTCTCTCCAGCACCTTGGCTATGGTAGCTTCAATAATTGTTAGTTTAAGGTCCCCCAACTGGACACTCTCCCCATCATAACTTTGGATGAAGGCACGAGATACTCCATCATGATGTCCTCTAAATTTTTCCAAGAAGGGAACCCAACCAACCTTTTCAATTTTTTTTTTGCAAGCTTGATACTCCTATGTTTCTCTTTACATATGAAACATTGGTTTGTGCCTATCAACCCCCATTCCATGTTAAAGGTAGGTTTTAAGACAAGTATGGGCCACAAAACTTAGGCAGGGGTTTGGTACTGGATGTAACACTATGAGAACAGGGTGATGCGGGAAGAGTAACGAGATAGTAGGAGCGGATCAAGTGGTTTATAATATAAAAATGGTTAATTAACGCTCATTTGGATGGCGAAGCCATCCAAAATATCTTATATATAGAAATTGAGAGGACAGGGTGAACTATTTGAAATGATAACGAGGTAAGGAAGAAGTCATAAATCATGCCTCGCGATTGTGTTCACGGATAAGGTGACAATCATTCCCACAAGTAGTGTCACATCCCTTTCTTACCAGTTTCTGCAATGATTACGATGAATTTGGATGATGTGACCAAAACACATCATTAGATAACATTCGACGTCATAAGTTTAAACAACATGCGTTCATAAGAAGTTGTATAATCATATTTTTGTCATAATATATACATGAATTCTTTTTTGAGAAGATATGTCAAACTGGACGATCACCTTATGAAGCGATTCGTGTGCATTATCAATGATCATGAAACTAGGGGAATCATGAAGAACTTCAAAAAATAATGATATGGAGGTTTAGTGATCAAAATAACAAGGGGATATGAGAGTAACCATATGTAAAATGAAAAACTCATGTGATATTTAATGAAAATGAATAAACATTGAGTCCATATCTCTATATTACCTTGGAATGTAGAGCAATGTTACCAAAATCCTCTTCGTCAATATCAAAGTACAAATTCAGTACCGGATCACCACAATACTATCATTTAGTACCAGACCAGTATAGAATATTTGTTTCAGTACCAGACCAATGCAGAGTTTTTTTCCAGTACCGGATGAACACATAGGTGAATATTGTTGTTGTACCAGAACACCACAAAGACTTGTCCATTACCGGATAAATAGAGTGGTGAATACTGTTGGAGTACCAGAACAACACATAGATGTTATCTAGTACCAGAACAACACATAGATTTTATTTTGGTACCAAATGAAAATATGATAAGGTACCTAGTGGCATATTTTGTAGACTAAAAATTTGTAGGTTTCATTTTGTAGTGATTACTGGCATTTGTTGCTTCTTATGGAGGAGAACACATGAATTTATTCCGCTGCATGACCATATAAGTAACATAACAAATAACACACTGGAACAAAAACTCTCAAATTGCAGCAAGAGTAAAAATGAGGTAAAATGATTTAATGAATGGTCTCCAAGATTTGTAACAAGAAGGAAATTGTTGTTGGACATCCCCCTTTAGACGTGAAAAACCTCCTCTTTATGGAACCAAACAAACCATTGTTTTCATTTCCACTCCCATTTTATTGAAAACAAGATCCTAACTACTACTATCATGTGGATTTTTATCGATCCCATATCAGTTAATGCTCATCTGTATTTTCAATTTTTAGGAGTCTAAAAAACTTAAAGAAAACTCCTTATACTATCTTGTGGATTTTTCTTGAGCCCAGGTCAGTTAGTGCTCACTGGTGTTTTCAATTTTTAGGAGTCTGAAAAACTTAAAGAAAACTCCTTATACTGTCCTTTGGATTTTTCTTGAACCCGGGTCAGTTAGTGCTCACTAGGTTTTTCAATTTTTAGGAGTCTGAAAAACTTAAAGAAGACTCTTTTGGCTCCTTTCCCATGAGTAATATACCAGGGTTGGGTAAAGGAATAAACTCTTCTCTGGAAATCGTCCTCTTTATTGCTTATCTACATCAGAACATAACTAGCTTATTCCTTTGTTAGTAACACCATAAATGAATCACTATCTAACAAACACCTATATATACAAGTATGTACAAAATTAATAAAAAAAAAACTTACAGTGGTGGTTCAACTGGAGGGAAACCCCTCTTTCTTACCAATTGCATTTCTGAATTTTGAAGAACATGCTTGATAAAATTATATTTAGACATAGGCTTATATATACTTTGAATCGATTCCCATTAACAAAAAAGGGGGTTTGGTATTCATCAATAGTCTTTATCTTCACTGAACCATTGTCATAAACTGTGTCTACTTCATAAGGTCCCAACCATCGAGTGGACACTTTACCTTTAAAACTCTTGAACCTACTTTCATATAGAAGGGCCCAATCACCAGACTGAAAATATTTCTTTTTGATATACTTGTCATTCCATTTGGTCCTTTTCTCTTGAATAAGTGTAGCCCTCTGCAGATCATCTTGTCTAATTTCATCAGGTTCATTGAGCTACAGTATCCTCTATTTTTGGGCTTCATCCAAATCCATTCCCAATTGCATAGCAGTCCTGAAAGTTTTTACTTTAAATTCTATGGGAAGCAACACCTACTTCCCATACACTAATTCATAAGGTGTATTCCCTGTGGTGTTTCTCCAATTTGTTTTGTAGGCCCATAAGGCTTCAAGAAATTGATCCACCCAATCTTTATGGTGTAACCAAACTGTCTTGGTAAGTATAACCTATATCACTTTGTTGGTTTATTCTACTTGTTTGTTTTCTTGGCGGTGATAAGGTGAGGATTTACTATGTTTAATTTGATATTGTTCAGTAATAAATTTGACTATATTTGAGGTAAATTGGGTTCCTTGGTCTGTCACTATTTCATGAGGCACACCAAAATGACTAAATATGTCTTCAAATAGAAAATAAACAACTGATTTTTAATTTGCAGAGTACAAAGATTTAGCCTCTACCCATTTAGTCACATAATCTGTACAAACCAATATATATCTTCTTCTTCTAGAGATGACGTTTATAGGGCCTACAAAGTCCAAATCCCATTTCTCAAATGGTTCATTCACTACCTGAGCTTGGAGAGGAATCTCATCATTTACAATTGGTTTTCCCATCCTCTGAAAATCATCACAACTGGCCACATATTTCTTTGCATCCCTGAAAATGGTTGGCCAATAGTAGCCCGTCTGAAGTATTTTGTATGTTGTTCTCTTATCATCAAAATGGCCTCCACATGAGACATCATGGAAGGATTTGAATATTCCATACATCACATCTTCATGTACACATATTCTAATCAACAAATCAAGTCTTGTACGGTATAGACAATCATCATGGAACATATAATTTGTGCTCTGCTGAATAATCCTTTGTTTTTCTTGGAGGGACACATTCAGAGGTAATTTCCCTATTACAAGATAGTTTTCCACATCTTCATACAAAGGAATGCAAATAGAAATAAAAAACAAACTTTCATATGGAAAATTGTCATCCACTGGGGCATTGTCACCTGTATGAATGAGTCTAGATAGGAAATCAGAAACAAGGTTCTCTTTGCCAGGTCTGTCAATGATAGTAATATTGAATTCTTTCAATAGTAGCAACCATCTAGTAACTCTAGCATTTGTCACATGTTTATTCATTAAAAACCTAATAGTTGAATGGTATGTGTGTACAAAAACCTCATACCATGTTGTGTATTGTCTGAATTTATTAATGGCATGAACCAATGACAATAATTCCTTTTCAGTGACAATGTAATTCACTTCAGTAGGGGATATATTTTTGCTGACAAAGTAGATAACATAGGGAAGTTGGTTTTCTCTTATTCCTAGCACAACTCCTGAAGAGGTATCTGAGGCATCGGTGCAGATATGAAAGGGAAGATACCAATTTGATGCCGACGCACGCTCCCTCCACAACCCGCGGGTTGGAAGGTCCACGTCAACATAGGATCATTCTTCTCCCTCTGGCCCAAAGAACTCTAAACGCCTCATCTATTTCCCTATCGGGAAATCTGCACCCACATCAAAATCTCACGGGATCCCCTCTTTACACTTGGGAGATCGAACTTCGCAACTTCGCGAATCCAATGGTCAAGCATTGGTCTCTTGAAACCTCGAAACCCGAAATAGTCAACGCTGACCTTTCCTTTCTCCTTTCAGGATTTCCCCTATCACGATTTCGGCGACTGCGATGTCGAGAAACTTGTCTCTCTGACTCTCGAATCTTGATTTGCTGAAACTATGATACACGCATGAGTTTGAATTTTCAACGCCACTTCACATCTGTCAGGATTTCGGACTTCAAAATATCGCGAATGCTGATGCAAGGAGTTTGGGACTTCACTCCATGAAAATATAAAATAGCGTGCCACCTGTCCACCTCTCTGACCCTTTGGCCCACACCGTTCTCTTGGCCTTCAGGATTTCGCGTTTCGTGATATCGCGATTCCCGTTGTACAATTTATGAGACTTTCACCCACAAAAACTTGATATAAGTATCCGCGTGTAAATCCAATGACCCTTATGGCTCGGATCTACGGTCCTGCCCCTCCTGAGATTTGAAACTTTCATTGCTTTCACCGTAACTTCCCTTCTTCTCTATGAGATCTCACGGCTCACAGGATTTCGTGAATCCTCCTCAGAGAATTCCGACCGTCCGTTCCTCCTTGGCGGTTTTTGTGAGTAACGAAGTGTTCCTCCACAAACTTGTCCACCTGTGGTGCAAAATTATGAAACCTTCTTAATTCTTCCAGGTACCACTTCTGTGCAACCCTTTCAGTGGTTATAAATATTTATCCTTCCTGAGATTTTCCATGACTCTGCATATTTTTAGAAAAACCTTTTTCTCGCACCCTTTGCGGCAACCTTAAAACACTTCCAAGTGTTGAATTTCCTTCGACCCTGCGCACACCTGCAACAACAGTGTCTAAATTCTTCTCTCAGGTTCACAACCCTGGGACTTCACTCGGCCTACACACTCCTTGCACAGCTCCTGTGCCCAACTGCACCTTTGCAGAAATGAGAACAAAAGATTTCCCTATATGAACCCTTTGTCAACGCACTCCTTACGGACGACTCAGCTGCACTCCTTGCAGGAACCCTTGTTCAGATGGAGAAACAATTGAAACTCATTCCTACTTCATTTCAGACTTCAACCTCAAAACATGAAATCATATACACAACATATAAAGAAAATGTGTAACAGGAAGCAAACATTCATGAGCATATCATTCCACATCAATAGACAGAGAACAAAAACGAAACCATGAATTTGAATCAAACTCTTTCTATTAATTCAAATATTTGTAGATGGGTGTTCTTACACAACTCTCTGCTTCTCTTCTATGCTCACTACTATCATACAATACATGATGAGGGTGTCTATATCTCGTTTCCCTCTTGCACTCTAAAAATGTCTAATCTACACATTCAATTCTACCTACTTGCATTAACTACTTTAAATGCCTTCTACCTACTAAGGACGAGAGAAAATCACTCAAGGTCTGTTTACATTATACAAGTATGCTTCTTCTTAATGGCTTCATTTAATATCATGCAATAACTTCAAGGTGATCTCAAAATTTGCGTTGGCGCTCTTCCAGTTGTTCGTTGTCTCCGCGCTGGCTTCCTTGAGATGCTCCTGCATCACAATTCAATCCTCTTAACACAGGGGCACTGGAAATAATTTTCTTTAAAGTTTCAAAAGAAATTTGGCATTTCTCATCCCAATGGAATTCAACCTCCTTTTCTAATAATTTGAATAGTGGGGAAGCCAACTCTCTGAATTTTTGAATAAATCTCCTGTAATATCCAGCATGCCCTAAGAAGATTCTAAATTATTTTTGTGAGCTAGGGATTCTGATTTGAGAAATAATGTCAATTTTAGCAGGATCTATCCATATGCCAGTATCAGAAATATGATGACCCAAGACAATCCCCTCAGTGGGCATCACTCTATATTTTTCATGGATGAGGGAGAGATTAGTCTCTTTACACCTGATTAATACTTTCTCCAAATTGTCCAATGCATGTTGAAAATCATCCCCATATACTGTGAAGTCATCCATATAGACTTCTACATAGTCATGGGTTAAATCATAAAAAATGGCTAGGACAACCCTCTGAAAGGTGGCAGAGGCATTAAACAACCCAAAGGGAAGAACCCTATAAACATAAGTACCCCATGGACAAGTGAACGTGGGTTTCTCCTGATCTTCAGGGGTAATTTGGATCTGATTATACCCACTAAATGCATCAAGGAAATAAAAGTACCTCTTCCCAGAAAAGTTGTCCAAGACCTAGTCTATAAAAGGTAAGGGAAAATAGTCTCTGCATGTATCCTTGTTCATCTCCCTGAAGTCCACATAAATTCTCCAATTTCAATTTTTCTTGGGGACAATGACTAATGGAGACACCCATTTTCTATCTGAAATAGGGTAAATGAAATTGACATGCGAGAGTTTTTGAAGGTCTTCTTTCACTATGTCTTTAAATATGGGATCATTCTTCTTTGGGGCTTCCTAAAAGGTCTGATTTGATCATTGATGTAAATATGGTGTATATAGGTATCCGGGTGAATTCATTTAATATCATAGTAATACCATGCAAAAGCACCAGACTATCCTTGTATCATTCAGATCAATTTTTGTTGTTGATATGATTCCAGGCCAGAATTTATACACAGGGATTTCCCAGGACTTATTTCAATAGTTCATACATTTTACTTATTTTCTTCACTTATTTCTGATATAGTAAATAATGTAGAAGTGGAGGGATGCCAAACCTCCTAAAACTTAGGGATGAAAATATGTGTGAATTTTGGGAAATATTGAGGATAGTCAATGCATTTTTAATTGGTTAAAAACATGCTTAAAAAATGTTCTTCATATTGTTCTTGAACTCCCTTTTCTTTCTCAAGTGTTAACAAGAGCTAAGCATAGTTCTCATCCCCATAGGGATTCTCCAACCATACTGGAACTTCAGTGGCTGGTTGGGAAGGAGGAAAGAGAACAAGTTTTTGACTGTGGGTTCCTTTAGAAATTGTCATCTCCCCAAACCGACAACTAATAAATGCATCAATAGTGGCCAACCAAGGTCGACCGAGAACAAATGGATTCCTGGGTTTTGAGAATTTTGAATGACTTGCCAAGAAGTCCATACGATACTCCCATGAAGCTAAGGTAATAGTTACATCATTTAGGCTTCATGTTGGGTTGATGACTGTTTTTTCTTCCAATTCCAACAAAGTTTGTGTTGGCCTTAAATGATTTAGTTGCAGCGTATGTATAATATAAACATTCATAACATTTATTGTTGCTCATATTTCAATAAGGGTGTTTGACAAAGAAATAGCATTAATTTATATAGTCACCATTGGGTTTCCTGGATCATTATATTTGGATGGCATTTATGATATAAATTATGATAGTTGTCCAACCACTTTTATGACAAGAGGTTCCTTCCTCTTCCTTCCATAATTTTTTATGCAAAGATCCCTTATAATTTTAGAATAGATATGAATATCTTCAATGGCTTGGAGTAGGGGAGTTTTTACACATACATTCCTTAGTTCATATTCTAAGTCATGTCCTAGAAGTACCTTAGGTTTCTTCACAAGTAGTCTTTCTGGATAGGGTGGAGTATTAGCTTCCTGAGGTATTTCTAATGGTTGACGAGTGTGTGGGGTAATTTACTATTGTATAGGGATGTATTCTTCTTCATTGGGTTCGTCATATATATGTTATTATTCTCTGATAACCACTATATAATTTCGTTTATTCAAGACTTTCTAGATCTCAGTTGAATTTCATTTAGTGAAGTAGGAGTTATTACATAAGATGGGAAAGTCTACACTTCAATGTTCTGTACATGTTGAGTAGGTCTATTGTTTGGATTAGGGATGGGTTGTGCAGGAATAGGGGTAGGATGTGGGGGATTTGGATTAGGTGCATCTTGGATTTTTTGCAATTGATTTGGGTTCAAAGGCAAGGTGAGTTGTGGTTGTAGCTAGGAAGGGGGAAGTAAAGAAAGTGGATTAAATACAGGTAACAAATAAGATATATTTGAAGGATATTGTTGATAAGTAGGAAGAATTGGTGTTTTGTTGGCAGCCAATTAACATTTTTCCATTTTCTTGTAAGCTGCCTACACCCATGTCTTGCGAACATCAAGTTTTTCGTCGCATTTTCCAAATAGACGAAACTTTCATTTCTTGAGACTTTTGCACATTTGTCTTCGCTAAGTATTCACGAGTGTAAGCATGAAGATTTCTCCTTTCGAGGTTACATTTCGATCATTATCTGAACTGCCAATATCTTTTGTGTCATTATGCATATTGCGCTTATCTTTTTGTTGATTTTTACATGA
>SNQJ01S0036997.1:27503-43299 GCA_010110895.2 Picea sitchensis
AAACTTTGGTATAACATTCATTGCGCATGCACTTACCATTGTTCATTGGTCGGCCAATAGATATAATTGTTGAGCTGTGTTATAGGGGATATTACAGCTGTAAACGCCTGCCTCCTTACCAGGAATTTAGCTATTCCTCACTTTCCACGCTCATGCTCGCTAATGCGATGGTTTCAATAGATTCACAAATCAAACAGAGGTAACTTTGGTCATTTTTGTTATATGGTTTGACATTTTCAGAGCTAGATCTGAATATCTCTTTATTTATATGACCTGTGAAAGTTTCTGGCGTTTCTAGGGTTTCCCATCTATACTTTTATTGTTGTTTGGAGGATTGTGCGAGTTTACAGACTGGATTTGAAAAACTTCATGTAAGAAGTCGGCCTGGATATAAACCCAAAATGATCTGCAACCGGGCTGAGAGGTCATGGTTTCCCTGGACGATCTGGAAGGCATAGAGAGGATAATGAAATATCTCCAGCAAAGAAAATGTCACGAGGGAGAGCAGATAATGCAATCGCTCCATCTTTACTGGAAACTGGAGTTTCAAACCCCGTGGCTAATATCGCAAGTGTGGATACATGCACAGGGACTCCAATATCTAAGGGTGTTTCAAGTCATATGACCGAATATGCCAGTGCAGGTGGGCCTTCTTATTCAGAGACAGTGGGTCCTATATCTGATGGTATAATAGAAGCTCCAGGACCAATGGAAGAATTTGCAGTTAATAGTGTTAAAGTAATAAGTGAGGTTGTAGATGCGAAATTGGGTAATATGTTTGAGGTTTCAGAAAGATCAATATCTCTCCCATCCATTCAGCCTAATGTTGAACCAGATCCATGTTTTAGAGATATTACATTGCAAAACATTGAATCAGAAAAAAATAATGAAAAAGTAAGCCTCAAGAAATATTCTCTTGAAAATATACATAGAAGCAGTGAAGATTCTCAAATGATTCAGCAGGTCCTTGCGTGGCATAAACATGAAAGCAAATCTGTTTCCCACCCTATGTCAACAGTGACAGGTGTGTCTATAAGCAACACAAACAACAAAATGGATGAATATTTTGTTGATTCAGAGTCTATTATTACAAATGAACAGAGATCACCTGAATTGGAGAAACAAAATCCTGAGATGAACCATAACAGTTTAGAATTTCAAGAGGTAACGCATGTAGTTGGGATGTTAGTTAGAAAAGGAGCTCAAGGTAAAGAGGTTATTCAAGAAGGAAAGGGAGGTTTAATCTCTTTCAGTATACAAACTGTCGTGCGTCTTGAGGCAAATCAATACAAAAGATTGGTTAAGGTCGGGAGTCTTTGACATATTTTGATGACCTCGAAATGAGAAAGGAAGTTGCTATTTCAATTTTAAACAGGCATATTTTTAGATCTTTTTTTCCCTGTGGGTGTCCAGGCTTTATTCATACAGGAACAAATTTTGGGAGACAGACTGATTTTGATTGTCCTGGCTCAATCGTTGCATTGTTTTTTTTATCTGGAAAGAAGATCCATTTTCCAAACAGGCCAGTTGCAAAATCAAATTTTGGATTGCAAGAGGTCTTCTGGCCTGGTCCATTGCCTCACAGGCAGTCTTTAGAAGCTCAAAATAATTTTGGTAGTCTGAGCACATCACAGGCAGATTGTGATCTTGCACAACTCCGGGTTGGATATGAAGAGGAAAAAGAAGGCAGCAAAAGTGGTGAAGAGCAAAGGATGGATTCAGGTCTAGTTGATTTGGACCATGATGAACTTGGCAATAGTTCAACTTCTGATTGCCCAGAAGCAAATGATGCCCATGTCATTCAGAGACTTCTTAAAATTAATCCTACCCGCAAGGATCGTGTAAAGGCTCTAAACCAGTGTGGCATAACTATTTATACAGATTTGGTGCTGGAGGTGCTTGCTAGACATAAAAATGATTGGAAGATTGCTATGTTTTTCTTTGTGTGGGCCTCTCAACAGCCTGGCTACAGCAATGGCACAGAGACTTATAATGCACTTCTAAATATTCTAGGCAAGGCCCAACATTTTAAGACAATGTGGCATCTAGTGAAGGAAATGCACAATCAGGGAGATAGTCCATCTTTGGTCACAGATGAAACCTTCACCATACTGATAAGAAGATATGCGGCTGCTCACATGGTGGAATCAACAACTGAGACATTTGACAAGCGAGAATAATTTGGTCTGAAGCTCAATGCTCCTGCTTTCCAAATTCTTATATGTGCTCTATGTAGATATAAACACGTCCAAGAAGCAGAGGCTTTGCTTAACCTTTGGCAGAATGACTTTCCTATGGATATGAAAAGCCCACACATCATTCTTAATGGTTGGTGTGCTTTGGAAAACCTACATGGGTCAAAACGGTTCTGGAATGAGTCGATCGAGCAAGGGCCGTTCAATATTAAGGAACATTTTCTGATAACTATTTTTGCCAATGCTGAAGCTACTTTAATTCCCTACACTCAATTCTAGATAGATTTTGTATATAAGTTGCAAAGATTTATTTGATATTTGTTTTGATTGATATAGATTTAATTTGGATTTTGTTTGTTCTAAATTAGCATAACAATTTTGGGTTTGTTATGATTTAGGTGATTTGCTTGTTTTTAATTAGTAATTAAATATTTTCTTTTATGATTTGAATATATTTCTGTTAGTTTTAGTTGACTTAAAAGAGGTCTGTTCTCAAATTAGACCAGCTACAGAATCAGCTGATTCTGTAGCTAGTCTACAGGATCAAATTTTTACCATTTTATTAACAAAATATCTTTTAAACTTGTTCATTTTTGCCTCTTTTCAGGTACATACGAATTGCAGGGATAAAATGGGCATGCTGGAACAGTTTAGGAGATATTTCAGATTTGGTTTTGTCTTAGGTTGTTAAGTTTCAATCAGTTTTTGGGAATATCTTCCCAGATTTTGTAAAACAATTTGCTATTATTCACAAGGGAGTTTTACCTTGTGAGAAACCTATATAAACCTATGGTTTTGTAATAATGAACATCATCAGTTGTGGAAGAACAAGGATATGTAATTCTGATTCAAACTGGAGAAGAATTGATGTGTTGTTATAGCTTTTTCTTTTCAATATATCGACACTTTGTTCCAAGTTTTGTATATCATTCTGTCTATGGTTTAGTATTACTTTGTTATCTAAATAAAATACAAGTGATATAATTTATTATTGTTATACATATCTTGTTGCTTTCAAAGAGAAAAAGAACATAACAGTTGTTGATTCCTTTTATGAATTATATCTTTGTCTTCTTCGTAGATTGAATTGTTATATAAGTTTGCTGCACAATAGGTTTCCCTTTTGCAGAAATTTATCATCAGAAAACTGTTATGATTTCTTTTATGTCTTGTTTGTCCTGTAACATACTTCAAGAAGCAGCATAGCTGATCGTTTTCGAGAAGCTTAAGGACTAAGTGGTGTGAATTTCTTCCTCCAACCAGCTTAAGAAGTCATCCTACACAGGGCAGACTTGGAGCGTTTCCAGGTCAATTAGTTAGATGTTTACTGTTTATGTTAAGTAGTTTAATATAAATGATAGTTCAGTTAGATTTATATTACACTGTTTAATTTCAGTAAGATAGATTAGATTGTCTAATTTCAGTAGATTGTGTTTCCTTTTCATAAAACATAAAAGATAAAAAGAGATTCTTGGCTGTCTCAGGGCAGCGAACACATGAGTTTTTCAGGTTTTAATCAAATCTGTAGTTTGTCCATATTGTACATTTGTGAATAAGGAATATCATAGCTGATAATTAGGTAGTTGATTTGAGTTATTATAATCATAGTTAGTGTCTTGTATATATAGTAGTTAGTAGATTATAGTTAGAATAGTGTAGTTAGTTTAGTTTGTTTTATTAGTTTCTAGTTTCCTTTATTAAGTTTAGTTATTTTTCTTTGTTTTATTAGTTTCTAGTTTCCTTTAGATTTATTAGCTCAAATCATTTCTCTCTTTGGTTTTCCTAGAAGACCTTAGGGCGGCCAATGGAGCCGTTAAACTCGTCAGGGTGGTCCATTCCAAACGGCTTTGGTTATTTAGACAACCTCGGACCGGTTCCACTCTCCCAGTTGACGGACGGTCAATTTCGCCCGTCAACATGTTTGAAAAGGAACATTCACATATGTAAGGCTTATAAATCCTTGTTTCCATGGTTGTACTTTTGGTTGCTGGTGTGTCCATTGAGGATAAGACATTGGAGGAATCCAATGTTGTTGTGGATATTGCGTGGTAGGGTCATAGAAAATGTTAGGATTTTATTGTCTCCATGCCCTCTTGGGGGGATATGATGTTTTATGATGTTCTCCCCCTCCCTTGAAAATGGATTTTATTCTAGGTAACGAAGGGCACTCATTGGTAGGGTTATCTTCTATACAAAGGCCACAAATTTCGATAACATCAATAGGACATTCTTTTTCAAGGTGCTTCTTCCTGCACCGAGGACAAAAAATTGCTAAAGTAAAATTTTCTTCTTCTTTTTCTTTTTTATATTCATGGATATTGATTTTATTTAGGATGTATGTTTTGAAGTTTTCAAGTAGATTCCCTAATTCTATCCTTGTAACGCATCGTAAGATAGGGTTTTTAGATCTTCCTATAGGATCTCTTACACTTTTTCTTGTTTTGGCTTGGCTACGAGAGTACCTTTTACAATACTCTACAATGTATGCAAACGATTTCTGATACACATCTATAGAACTCATGACGTTTAGTACCTCGATATAGTCATCCCTTATAACCTTTAGGAATATGGTCCTCATTGTGGCTGTATCTAAGGAAATCTGTTTTGTCTTTTGATAGTTATATAGGAATCTCTCTAGGTAATATTCCAAACTTTCTTCCTCAGACTATTGCATTTTAAATATGTCATTCCTAGCATCCGTAGGTCTGAAGTATTTGATACCATGCAAATGTGTTGAACCTACACAAAATATATCTAGCTAAACAATAATACATACATTTGCAGAGAGAATTGGAGAAAGAAGAAGAAGGAGAGAAAGTATGGAAGAATTCTCATTAATTGTATTCCACACTCAAAGAGTGAATAATTTAAAATAGATATAGGATAAATGAGAAACTAGTGAGTCATAGTGGTGTTATAGAGTGATATGGACACACACCAGTAGTTACGGGAATGAACTGCCACCTAGTCTAGTCTCTCAGGCAGTTACGAGAGTGAACTGCCACCTAGTTGAGTTAACTAGTCAACTAGTCTTCAGTTAACTGACTAAACAAAGAATAGTGACGAGTTAACTAATGAAATCAATGGTAATGTGACAGTATGGTGATGATCCCAAGGAAAGTGCACATTAGCTGGTGATGATCCCAATGTTGGATGGTGACAAAACCAATGCAACATCTAAACTCAACTCAACTAGTCAAACTGAAGTGTCAACTAAAAGAGAATATTCTCCGGGTGGAATATTCTCCCCTAAAATTTAGAAGATTGGATAATGACTAATTATGAATAATAAACAAGGAATAACCTTAGGAAAAATAAATCCTAGGTGTGTGTGAAATAACTCCAACAAGCCTCGGCTGAAGATAGAGCAATGGCAGCTTGATTCTTGTTCGACCAACAGATAGGTAGAGTACAGAGGGGTAGTTAACATAACCATTCATGCTATGTGTCTACAACATTTTCTCACTGAGTTGGGCATTCAGTTTCATTGGCGGATCGTCATCTGGTGTGACAACCAGAGCACTCTGAAGTTCTGCAAAGATCCAGTTTAGAGGCAGTGGACGAAGCACATCGAGATCCACATGCACTACATCCACGACTTAGTACATGAGGGGATCATCGACTTATAGTTATGTCCTTCAGTAGAAAAAATGACAAACATTTTCACCAAGACCTTCACTGAGAAGAAATTCCATTCTCTGTGAGGTCGTCTTAGAGTGAAGGACACAGTTGCCTAGCAACTGTAGTTCTTCTTTTTACATACATTGTACCTTAAGGGGGGGGGTTTCCATGAGGTTTTCCCTCTTTCCTCACTTTATTTTCAGTGTATATTTTGTACTTGGGTACCTAACATGGCCTTATTGCCGGGACCCAATCTTTATTTTCACCATAGTGATGTTCAGGGGGGGTGTTGGAGTTACTTCACACACACCTAGGATTTATTTTTCCTAAGGTTATTCCTTGTTTATTATTCATAATTAGTCATTATCCAGTCTCCTATATTTTAGGGGAGAATATTCCACCTGGAGAATATTCTCTTTTAGTTGACACTTCAGTTTGACTAGTTGAGTTGAGTTTAGATGTTGCATTGGTTTTGTCACCAAGCAACATTGGGATCATCACCGGATAATGAACACTTTCCTTGGGATCATCACTAGAATGGTGCATTACCCTTTATTTCCTATGTTAACTCCTCATTATTCTTTGTTTAGTCAGTTAACTGAAGACTAATTGACTAGTTAACTCAACTAGGTGGCAATTCACTCTCGTAACTGCTTGAGAGACTAGACTAGGTGGCAGTTCACTCCCGTAACTACTGGTTTGTGTCCATATCACTCTAGACCACCACTATGAATCATAAGTTACTCATGTATCCTATATCTATTGTAAATTATTCACTCTTTGAGTGTGGAATATAGTTGATGAGAGTTCTTCCATTCTTTCTCTCCTTCTTCTTTCTCCAATTCTCTCTAAAAATGTGTGTATTATTGTTTAGCTAGATCTATTTTGTTTAGGTTCAACACATTTATAGTCTTTATATTCCTATAGGAAGGTCTCCTTCATTCCATCCCAAGATAAGATAGTGTGTTCTCCTAGGCTCATAAACCATCTTAATTCTGAGTCTTTAAGTGTGACTGGAAAGTGTTTTAGTTTTTGTGCACTATCAATGTAATTATAACTCCTACATAGTATATCGAATTCAAAAAAACATGAATCAATATCTTCAGTTGACATACTATGGAAGTTAGTTAGTGATGAAAGTAGAATATTCTTCATAGAAACATATCTGGTAATGTCTAATATTAAGAATCCAAATGTCTTTGTTTCGTTGTTTTCATTTTCTTATTCATCCTCCATATCTCCAAATAACATGTTGTAGGGTGCTGGTGAGGTCTCCCCACTAAGTGATGGTTCAACCACTAGGTTGGTTGGTATATACAACTGTTCCAATACCTTGTGTGTTTTCCCAATGGAAGATTCAACCTCTTCTAATATTACCTCTGTCTCTTTTCTAGCTATTCCTTCTGATTGGGTCGAAAATGCTTCCCTTATTTCTTGTTGTACTATGTTTTCAATATGGACAATAAATTTAGATTTGGTACCTTTAGTTGTAGTTTAAATTGATGCCTTTGAACTTTCCTCACTGAGGATTTTTCCTACACAAACACTAGTTGAATTAGTATGGGGGGCTTTTCTTGATTTTTTTGTAACTTTGGGGGGTTTTCTTGAATTTTCTGCAATTTTAGATGTACCAAATCTACCTTTGCTATCTCTATGTTTATGCATAAAAAGAAAAATCTAAATACTATTTCACAAAAAAATCACTTACTAAAGGTAAGAGGACAACCTGACTTTGGAGAAACCCCACTAAAGTAGATGTGTTTGATCTTCCCTCACGTCTTACCATCTTCTCCCCACCCTCCATTTTCCCTTAAAGCCACTCCAAAACTATAAAATAAATCTAATGCAAAGAACTACCTATTACCATTTACAACTCCCTGACAACGACGCCAAAATGTTGGTGCAATTATATGTTCAATAAATTGCAATAATTTAATATGTCAATCCGGTTTCATAATCAATAGAGTTGATGCACTGTATGTATTGATAACAAATAATTGTCTATGTCTATTGAGTATAGTCTATGTAAGAAACCACTTATGAAACTAAACACTTTGTTTCATGCCTTTCAAATAACACTCCACACATACAACTCAAAATCCAGAAAGAAAAATTGATCAACAAATGTATAACTCAAAATTCTTGTTCAGGGGATAGATCTTTCTCATTATTGGCTCATGAAAGATATATATGGACTATGATTCTATCTCCTGTGACAACCACACAATCACTCATTAACATTCTAGAAACTTAACCGAGCTAACATAACTACCAAGAAGAGTATAAACACTCCATTCTAAGTGCATGTATGTGAGAGATGGAGGTCTTACTTGTACCTTTATACGCAAAGTGAAACCTGATTAATTCTAGGAAAGAAAGTTGAGTATGGTAGGATTCTCCATTACATGTTCATGTACAGTGAGAGATGGATATCCAAACCATTCTTAGATATGAAAAATGGAAACAACACTATATCATTTGTCTAGGTGGAATGTTAAATCACTTAAAGTAAATAATTGTTCTCACACACTCACGCAAAGATGTCAAACCAATACTTAGATATCTCATATACACAACTCTCTCTTATTCAAAATTACCATACATCCAAAATACCTTCTACCAAATGAATCAATGAAACATATAAGAGAAGGGATTAATTGTTGTAATCAAAATATGAAAATACTTTGTTCACACACACAGAGGAAATCAGAATCATATTCACAATTAATTACAAAGAGACTTACCTTAGTTGGGTCGATGGTCCCTTGTTGTACCAACAAGGTAGATCTTAAGATAACTTACAATAGAGAATGTGCAAACAAAAACATATAATCTATAACAAAAATTATATCATTGCTTCATAAAAAATGGAGATGCAATTCAAAGTTGTTCCAAAGAAAAACTTACAAAATAATTGTGCTTTAGTTTATTTTTCTTTATCCTATCATCTACGAGGCTCTCTCTTTTAAAGAGAAGAAACCGTTACAACCGAAGTATAAGGATAAAATCAAATGTTTGTATAATTATTACAATTGGATGATATATCGATTCTTAAGGAAGCAATTTCATCCTCATGACACGAAGTGCATGAGTGATGAAATGTATCATGTCTTCCAATGAAAAAAGAATGTTTGAAACAACAAAATGCCTTGAACTTCATCGAGAACAATATCATTTCAAAAGTCGAGCCTAGAAATTTGGAACAGGTATCATATGCACGCAACTGCATAATCTTGGTATCGGACGGGCATAACAAACAGTATCAGATGCACATAGGAATACATGTCAGTACCATATGAGCATAAAAATCGGTACCGCATGCACACATGCATACAAGATGGTACCAGATGAGCGTAAAAAATGGGTACCAAATGACCTCAACAACGAGTACCGAATGACCTCAACAACGAGTATCGGATGATCCCAACAACAAGTACCAGACGATCTCAACAACTGGAACTGTTAGCATGAATTCTACTTGAACCACAAAAAGTAATTAGAAATTTCTTTGAACATCAAATATTCAGTCTTAATTATTAATAAATCACTAGAAATTATGATTAAACAACAGTTACCTCATGGGTACACAAGAATTGCTTAAAGGCATGTCTGATGAGGAAAATAAGGAGAAGGTTCATCAGTATTAGGAAACAATTGATTATGATATGGGAAATATAAGGCAATTGGAGATGAAAAAAAGGAGGCTCAACAGGTGCCTTGGATATAATGTAGAGAAATTAGAGTGCGAGGAGGGGCGGAAGGAGAGGTAATTTTAGGTTTAGGTTTAGCGTTGTTGGTTGAGCGGAAATCTTGGTTGGTTTGAGAGAGAGAGTATCCATTAGAAATAAGGGTTTTGGTCAGGTGGGATTTTTATTTTGAAAGGAATCGAAGGTCAAAATTTTGGAGGGATCGAGTGATGAAGGTTTTTGGGACATTGTATTTTGGGCTAGAGGGTGCTGGGAATTGGCATTCGGGTATATATCAATGTGTTTTTTCTTCCTATAGACTTAGTGAGAGAGAGAGCCATCAGGAAGACGAGAGATGAGAGAATATAAGAAGGGGATAAATTTGTATTTTTGGGTCTCCATAGTGAATTGGATGTGGCGGGATAGGGTATTAATACGATGGAGAAAAGAGGTCAAGTTTTCCTGGCCATGAGGCCAAATGACAAACATGTCATTAAAAATCAAAACCAACATTTCAGTTTTAGATGAAAGTTGTTGAGGGATAAAGATTTAAATTGTTTTATGAAAATATTAGAAACCACTGGGGATAAGGAAGACCCCATGGATTTTCCTTTGGTTTGTTAATATCAAACCCCCTTAAAGGTAAAGAAGGTAGAAGAGAGACAAATTTTGATGGGGTTCAAAGTTTCAGGGTCTACTAGTTTAAAGATCTGGGTAAGGGATTAAAAATTAGGTATTTTGGTAAAGAGAGAACCATGTCGAAGATGACCATAAGGTATTATTCATCAAGGTGGAAATTTAGGTTTTTATGAATGAAATTGGTAGAGTCTTTGATAAAGGAGCAGGTTTTCGAAAAAAATGTTTGAAGCTTATCTTCTAGAAATCGAGCAAGGGAATGTGTTGGGGCTCCTATGGTGCTCACTATAGGTCGAAGAGGAATGTCTTTTTTACAAATTTTAGGTTTTCCATAGGTCATCGGGTTTTGGGAGGTCTGAGGGATGAGACATGTCTGGGTGAAAAAATATAGGGAATACTATTTGATAAATTTTGTGATGATCTTGTGATGGTGTTAATAGGGTTTTTATTAAGCTCTTTGTAGGTGGAAGAGGAGACAAGGTCTAACATTTCTGAATCATAGTCAAAAGTATTCATAATAACAATGGCATTTCCTTTGTTATATTTGAGAATAAGGATGGAGGGGTTGTTGTTAATGATACAAATGGAGGAAAATTGTTCTTTAGTTAGGTTGGATTTAGGAGGTCGAGAACTAGAAAAAATTCTTCTTCAATCTTTCCTAATTTCTTCTGCTTCATGAGTAAGAAGGTTATTAGTGATGGATTTGATGGAATAGATGGAATAGATGATATCTTCCAAAGTAATACATCTAGGTGCAAGGGAAAAGTTAAATCATTTTCTAAGAAGCTATAGGGTGGGAGAGTCCAATTTGAGCAAGGAAAAAATTATGACAGTAGAAGGAAGATGTAATATCCCCAAGGACGAGCCCTGTTGTAATCATGTTAATGAATTGTAAATCATGTTTTATAGGCTGGTGAGCCAAGTATTGATAAGTTGGTGGGATTATGTGTATATTAGGTCGGAGAGCCTAAGTGTTAAAGGCCAGGAGCCTGTTTTTGTATATGTAATATGCATAAAATTAATAAAGATTAAACATCGTTGCGTGCAGACCGACCATGAATAAAGAGTGATGGGGGACTAAGCTTCCATAGAGAGGGTAAGGGAGAAAAGGGGATAAAAGGCTAGAAAGAGAGGCTAAGTGTTGAGCCTAGGGGATAAGCCTAGGGGATTAAGTCCTTGGGAATAATAATTTATTATTATTTCAAGAGCTATGTGAAATGTATGTTTTTGTCTTAAGTTCCTGGGAGGGAGAGCATGTGCAAAAGGGAACACGTGCTAATGGATCAGATGCAGCTTCATGGGAGACATGTGTCAGCCCAGGGACATGAAATTTAACCCAAGAATTGAGCCATGAGGGGGGTTTCATCCTCCATTCTTTCGTCCTTTGTCTGAACTGAGGGATCTCTACGTCTGAGTTTTGTAAGCCTTACACAACTCTAACACTCGAAGCCTGTGATGTTTTCTTGAGAATCTGATACATCCTTTGCCCAAACTATTGAGTTTGTGTTTGATCTCTGTGTGAATTTCTTGGCACGCATCCTGCAAATGAGTGTTACATGAACTGTGTTGTGTTTTAGTGTCCTGTTTCAGTTTCCTGTTTCCACACCCCATTTTCCTATTGTTGTTGTCACTTGTGAGTTAACCCAAGCTATTGTCATTGTTGTCATCCTAAAATTGTGGGAATTGATTTTGAAATTGGTGGAAGAACCGGGTTGTCAAGCCTGTGTTAGAAGAGGCAGATTGTCAAGCTTGTGAGCAACTCTCTCTAGGTGAGGGAGTCTCCTGGGTAAGTGGTTTTCTTCTAGAGAGAGTCAAGCACCAGCTACAGAGCTATGAGAATTCCTCATCCAGCCTGTTGTCGAGGCCCAGAGGGGAGGTGAAGCACCGATGGAATGTTCTTGTGAAGGTGTATAATACCGAGCGGAACATGCATGTGGGGAATGAGAGTTCATGAGTAGTGGGCGTAAGAAGGCTCTTGGAGAGAATCCATCCGATTTCTCTGTGCAGTTTTCTTGTAACCTCAGCCTAGTCTAGGATTCCCTTTCCTTGGGTGGAGCTTAGTGCCAACTCGGGGGTGACCCACTACTGAGCGTGATGAGCAGTGTGGTATAAGGCTGGGAGGTTCGTGGAAGGTATTCATCTGGTTGGTGGAGTTACTATAGTTTCAAAGATAAGTATATGCATGTGTTTAATTTTAATTAAAATGCATCTCTGTGATACTTGCAATATTATCATGTATTCCGTTGCGATGATATTTATTGTTGATTTTATTAATTATGTATGTTAGCAGTAATTATATGTTTAGTCTGTTAAGCCATTAACTTTATTTAAATGCATACTACATAAGTATGAGAATGTTTCCACATAGTAGCATTGCCCGGCAAGTGGATTGATGGTTGGGGATGTTACAATATGGTATCAGAGACGAAGGTTTCAACGTTGAGCCTAGATGGGACGGATAAGTGGTCTTTGGACCCAAGGTTTCGAGAGTAAATTGTATATGGAGGACTAATTTCGAACCTTAGAATGTTTCTGAGTGCTAAGTGGTTACTTGTCCATGTATGAACCTCAGGAGGAGTAGCAGTGAAATAAAACCGTAGTCAGGTGTGGAATTTAACCTCAAAGAGAGAGAGAAATCAACACTTGGGGTGTTGGAGCCGTAGGATCTATTTGGAAAAAGGAGATCCCTTTATTACCGTCAGATCTAGAGAAGGTGCAGGGAGGATATCCGAGAAGCATTTTGGGAGTTCGTCTATCGGGAAAAGCACGGTGCGTTGAGGCACAAACCCCCGAAACCTGAAACTCTGAAGTCTCGAGAAGATCTACATCGTAGATCTGGGAAAAATATCTCAACTGTTGGTTCGAGCAGAAGAGCAGAGGGTAATTTTAGGAGTTTGACTATCGCGAGAAGTGGGATGTGCTGATGCACAAACTCTTGAAGCCTAAAATCGTGAAATCTCGAAGAGTTGAAGTAGTGGGTTAGGTTGATGTCACTTGGATGGATGTGGACCCATGGGATGTGTGCCACGTGCTAGTGGGCCCCGAAGGAAAAAGTAGATACAGTGGGGCTGGAGGGCATCGGCTACAGTGACATGGACATTGTTAAGAGAAACACATGTCACCACCCTGGTTGGTGACAGTTTTGCTGTGGGCCTGGTGGCTAGAAAGGTTGGAAGTTCAGAAGTCAAGAGTTGGAGAGGGAAGTGAGTGTGAGAGCCTCCAGGACTGAAATCCCAAAACCTTGAAACCTGAAACCCCAAAGTTTTGATTAGAGAACCTTGAGATCTAGCGCTTGGTCATGACTATTGAGTCTCAGTTTTGAAACCTCTATTACCCTATACAGTCTCTGTCTGAGTCAATTTTACCTATGCTATGTGTATCTAATTGACTGTTTCCTCCATAATTACACTTGATGACCTTGTTCATGTGCATAAGAGGTAACCTATGATTAAATCATGGTTTGTTTAGTTTTCTTGAGTTAAAACGATTAAATTTTTTATTTTATAGGATCCTAATCGTTTGACTCTTAAGAAACATTGATCCGGTATTGCCTTGTGTTATTCTGGTACCATCTTATGTTATTCTGGTACCAACCTGTGCTATTCCGGTACCAGTGAGACTGAGCTATTTCGGTACCAAACAACTACACCTATTCTGGTCCCAGTGTGACTGTACTATTGCGGTACCAAACAATTGCGCCTATTCTGGTACTTATATTTGTGACTGTGTGTATGTCGGTACCAAATCCCTATTTCCATAATTCGCTTGTTGAACGAGTATGTTGTTAAAGATTCCAAGAAATTAGTTTGATCAAAGTCTCCAAAGTAGTTTTCAAGATCATGATTGACTTCATCACTCATGCACTTCGTGTCATGAGGATGAACTCCATCCCTAAAGATTCGATATGGATTGCCAATTATAATATTTGAAAAACTGTTTAATAATTATCCTTATCTCTTGATAGTAATGACTCACCTTCTTAATAAGGGATGTTGTATATGACATAGGATACATAGGTGTATGTATTGATGTAATGAAGCAGTAGTAAGAACCAGATGATGAATATTGTTTTGATGTACGAGATAATGAGCTGCTGATTGAATTTACAAGATGAAGGAATACAAATGATCTGTTGTGCAAATTATGGGTATGATTAGAACGTTTTAGCCTGTTATCTTTTTAGAGGTACCTTGTTGGTTCGACAAGGGCCCACCGTCCCAACTAAGGTAAACCTCTTTGTACATGTTTTATGTGATTGTGTGAGTGTGCATCTTTAATAGTTGTGTTTTTTCAATGATTTCAAATGCATTTTAATTACAACACATAATCACTTGCTTTTGAATCAGTGTGAGAAGTTAGATAATTTCCTTTCTATTTTTGTAGGTTGACATTTAATTGTTTGATGTGTGGGATTGTTAAGAAAATGTTAGTTTGAGTTTGTGATTGTAGTGTTCTCAGTAGGTACAATAAATAGACAAATTTATCTCTCATTTTCATGTTCTATAATGAAGTCTCTCAGTTATGTTGAACGTTCCTTGTACTAAAGAAGGCTTTCTTGAAGATAACGGAGTTAGAATTGATTTATGTTTCAAGAGTGATTGGAGTTGACTGTTAGTAATTGTTTTGATTACTATAGGAAACAAGCTCTTAAGTTCATCTCTCTAATTCATAAGCTTGGAATGAACAGACTTGTCACCTAAAAAATAACCTTTTGATTCATTGTTTGCTTGAGAAGTTTTGTTATTAGTTTTCTCTTTTAAGTTTGAAGTTGTGTGAAGCATTTAGATATTCTAAAAACATAGTGTTAATTGTTGTTAGTTTAGTTTCTCTAGGAGATAGAATCAAAGTTCATGTTTTTCTTTCATGAGCCCTCAATGAATAGATTCATTACCTAAGCAAGAACCTTNTGATTGTTTCTTATTTATGTTACACTCATCAGACATAGGAACCTATCTGTTATTGACACATATAGTGCATCAACTCTACTGATTACGAATCTCGGTTGATAATTTATGTTTGGTAATATATTATGTAAATAATTGCACCAACATTTTGGCGTCATTGCTGGGGAGTTGTAAACAGTTATAGGTAGTATTTGAATTAGATTGCTTTACTAGTTTTATGGATGACCTAAGGGCCGAGAGAAGATGGCAAGACGTGTGGGAAGATCCCACACACCCACTTTGGTGGGGTTGCTCCAAAGTTAGTTTTTCCTCTTTTCTTTTAATGAAAGTGTGTTTTTCCTTCTTTTATGCAAAAATTGTGTTTTCATGAAGAGCTAACTCGTGAGAACAGATAACCTGGTGACAACAGGGTCCCAATAACATAAGGAATTCAAGTTTGGTGTGTTTTATTTTTGCAAACAGTTTTAAAATTCATATATTTAAGTGATAAATCATTTTTAGGGTGCTATAAGAACCCTCGAGTACTAAGTTGTGTTGCGAGATAGGGATCATCAACCGGCTAGAGTAATTCAAGGATGATCAAGAGCTTGAAGAATGTTCCTGTAGCGTACCCTTCACTACCCAGGTTCACCCAACCTCTCGAGATTTACCATTCATTACATGGATTTAAAAACAAATGTATTTAACCAGAATTAAACACACTTAACAACTCAGAGTAAAATATATGGGTACTGCTATAATTAAATGTTCCATA
>SNQJ01S0036997.1:43309-71292 GCA_010110895.2 Picea sitchensis
GGCTTTTGGGAGGTCTGAGGGATGAGACACGTTTGGGTGAAAAAATATAGGGAATACTATTTGATAAATTTTGTGATAAGCTTGTGATGGTGTTAATAGGGTTTTTATTAAGCTCTTTGTAGGTGGAAGAGGAGACGAGGTCTAACATTTATGAATCATAGTCAAAGGTATTCATAATAACAGTGGCATTTCATTTGTTAGATTTGAGAATAAGGATGGAGGGTTTGTTGTTAATGATACAAATGGAGGAAAACTATTCTTTAGTTAGGTTGGATTTAGGAGGTCGAGAACTAGAAAAAATTCTTCTTCAATCTTTCCTAATTTCTTCTACTTCATGAGTAAGAAGGTTATGTGTGATGGATTTGATGGAATAGATGATATCATCCAAAGTAATACGTCTAGGTGCAAGGGAAAAGTTAAATCCTTTTCTAGGAAGCTATAGGGTGGGAGAGTCCAATTTGAGTGAGGAAAAAATTATGACAGTAGAAGGAAGATGTAATATCCCCAAGGGCGAGCCCTGTTGTAATCATGTTTATGAATTTTAAATCACGTTTTGTAGGCTGGTGAGCCAAGTATTGATAATTTGGTGGGATTATGTGTATATTAGGTCGGAGAGCCTAAGTGTTAAAGGTCAGGAGCCTTTTTTTGTATATGTAATATGTAGAAAATTAATAAAGATTAAACATCGTTGCATGCAGACCGACCACAAAGAAAGAGTGATGGGGGACTAAGCTTCCATAGAGAGGGTAAGGGAGAAAAGGGGATAAAAGGTTGGAAAGAGAGGCTAAGTGTTGAGCCTAGGGGATTAAGTCCTTGGGAATAATAATTTATTATTATTCCAAAAGCTATGTGAAATGTATGTTTTTGTCTTAAGTTCCTGGGAGGGAGAGAATGTGCAAAAGGGAACGCATGCTGATGGATCACATGCAGCCTCATGGGCGACATGTATCAGCCCAGGGACATGAAATATAACCCAAGAATTGAGCCATGAAGGGGGTTTCATCCTCCATTCTTTTGTCCGCTTTCTAAACCGAGGGATATCTATGTCTAAGTTCTATAAGCCTCACACAACTATGACACTCAAAGCCTGTGATGTTTTTTTTAAGAATATGATACATCCTCTGCCCAAACTATTGAGTTTGTGTTCGATCTCTGTGTGAATTTCTTGTCACACATCCTGCAAATGAGTGTTACATGAACTGTGTTGTGTTTTAGTGTCCTGTTTCTGTTTCCTGTTTCCACACCCTGTTTTCCTATTGTTGTTGTAACCTATGAGTTAACCCAATATATTGTCATTGATGTCATCCTAAACTTGCAGGAATTGATTTTGAAATTGGTTGAAGAACCAGGTTGTCAAGCCTGTGTTAGAAGAGGCAGATTGTCAGGCCTGTGAGCAACTCTCTCCAGGTGAGGGAGTCTGCTGGGGAAGTGGTTTTCTTCTAGAGAGAGTCCAACACCAGCTACAGAGCTATGAGAATTCCTCATCCAGCCTGTTGTCAAGGCCCAGAGGAGAGGTGAACCACCAATGGACTGTTCTTTTGAAGGTGTATACTCCCGGGTGGAACAGGCATGTGGGGAATGAGACTTTGTGA
The DNA here is from genome assembly GCA_010110895.2 of Picea sitchensis. Lineage (NCBI taxonomy): Eukaryota > Viridiplantae > Streptophyta > Pinopsida > Pinales > Pinaceae > Picea > Picea sitchensis. Next base: position 44,902 of record SNQJ01S0036997.1, read on the forward strand.
GTAGTGGGCTTAAGAAGGCTCCTGGAGAGAATCCATCTGATTGCTCTGTGCAGTTTTCTTGTAACCTCAGCCTAGTCTAGGATTCCCTTACCTTGGGTGGAGCTTAGTCCCAGCTCAGGGGTGACCCACTATTGAGCGTGATGAGTAGCGTGGTATAAGGCTGGGAGGTTTGTGGAAGGTATTCATGTGGTTGGTGGAGTTATTACAGTTTCAAAGATAAGTATATGCATGTGTTTAATTTCAATTAAAATGCATGTCTGTGATACTTGCAATATTATCATGTATTCCGTTGCGATGATATTTATTGTTGATTCCATTAATTATGTATGTTAGCAGTAATTATATGTTTAGTCTGTTAAGCCATTAACTTTATTTAAATGCATAGTACATAAGTATGAAAATGTTTCCACATAGTAGCGTTACCCGACAAGTAGATTGATGGTCGGGGACGTTACAATATGGTATTAGAGCTAAAGGTTTCAACATTGATCCTAGATGGGACGGATAAGTGGTCTTTGGACCCAAGGTTTCAAGAGTAAATTGTATATGGAGGACTAATTTTGAACCTTAGAATGTTTTTGAGTGCTAAGGGTTTACTTGTCCGTGTATGAACCTTAGGAGCGGTAGCAGTGAAACAAAACCGCAGCCAGGTGTGGAATTTAACCTCAAAGAGAGAGAGAACTCAACACTTGGGGTGTTGGAGCTGTAGGATCTGTTTGGAAAAAAGAGAGCCCTTTATTACCGTCAGATCCAGAGAAGGTGCAGGGAGGATATCTGAGAAGAATTTAGGGAGTTCGTCTGTTGGGAAAAGCGTGGTGCGCTGAGGCACAAACCCCCAAAACCTGAAATTATGAAGTCACGAGAAGATCTACATCATAGATCTGGGAAAAATAACTCAACCGTTGGATCGAGCAGAAGAGCAAAGGGTAATTTCGGGAGTTTGACTATCGGGAGAAGTGGGATGTGTTGATGCACAAACTCTCGAAGCATGAAATCGTGAAATCTTGAAGAGTTGAAGTAGTGGCTCGGGTTTATGTCACTTGGATGGATGTGGACCCATGGGATGTGTGCCACATGCTAGTGGACCCCGAAGGAAAAAGTAGATGCAGTGGGGCTGGAGGCCGTCGCCTACAGTGACATGGACCTTCTTAAGAGAAACACGTGTCACCACCCTGGTTGGTGATAGTTGTGTTGTGGGCCCGGTGGCTAGAAAGGTCAGAAGTTCAGAAGTTAAGAGTTGGAGAGGGAAGTGAGTGTGAGAGCCTCCATGACCGAAATCCCAAAACCCTGAAACCTAAAACCCCAAAGTTTTGATTAGAGAACCTTGAGATCTAGCGCTTGGTCACAACTATTGAGTCTCAGTTTTGACACCTCTATTACCCTATACAGTATTTGTCTGAGTCAATTTTACCTATGTTATGTGTATCTAATTGACTATTTCCTCCATAAATACACTTGATGACCTTGTTCATGTGCATAAGAGGTAACTTAGGATTAAATCATGGTTTTTTTAGTTTTCTTGAGTTAAAACGATTAAATTTTTGATTTTATAGGATCCTAATCATTTGACTCTTAAGCAACATTAATCTGGTACTGCCCTGTGCTATTCCGATACCAGCCTGTGTTATTCTGGTACCGGCCTGTGTTATTCCGGTACCAGTGAGACTGAGCTATTTCAGTACCAAACAACTGCACCTATTTCGGTCCTAGTGCGATTGTTCTATTGTGGTACCAAACAACTGGGCTTATTCTGGTACTTAGATTTAAGACTCTGTGTATGTCGGTACCAAATCCCTATTTCCAAAATTCACTTGTTGAATGCGTATGTTGTTGGAGATTCCAAGAAATCAGTTTCATCGAAGTCTCCAAAGTAGTTTTCAATATCATTATTGAATTCATCACTCATGTACTTCATGTCATGAGGATGAAGTCCATCCCTAAAGATTCGATATGGATTGCCAATTATAATATTTCAAAAACTGTTTAATAATTATCCTTATCTCTTGATAGTAACGACTCACCTTCTTAATAAGGGATGTTGTATAGGATATAGGATACACATGTGTACGTATTGATGTAATGAAGTAGTAGTAAGAACCAGATGATGCATATTGTTTTGATGTACAAGATAATCCGAGGTTGATTCAATTTACAAGCTGAAGGAATACAAACGATCTGTTGTGCAAATTCTGGGTACGATTAGAACGTTTTAGCTTGTTATCTTTTTAGAGGTACCTTGTTGGTTCGGCAAGGGCCCATTGTCCCAACTAAAGTAAACCTCCTTGTACATGTTTTATGTGATTGTGTAAGTGTGAATCTTTAATAGTTGTGTTTTTTCAATGATTTCAAATGCATTTTAATTACAACACAGAATCACTTGCTTTTGAATCAGTGTGAGAAGTTAGATAATTTCCTTTCTATTTCTGTAGGTTGATTAGAACGTTTTAGCTTGTTATCTTTTTAGAGGTACCTTTGTTGACTGCAGGGCTCCATTGTCCCAAATCCAGCCCACAACTTTAGTCAAATATCCACCTGCTCAACTGTTATAAGGATAATTTTCATTTCAGAGGTTGACATTTAATTGTTTGATGTGTGGGATTGTTAAGAAAAAGTTAGTTTGAGTTTGTGATTGTAGTGTTCTCAGTAGGTACAAGAAACAGACAAATTTATCTCTCATTTTCATGTTCTATAATGAAGTCTCTCAGTTATGTTGAACGTTCCTTGTTCTAAAGAAGGCTTTCTTGAATATAACGGAGTTAGAATTGATTTATGTTTCAAGAGTGATTGGAGTTGACTGTTAATAATTGTTTTGATTACTACAGGAAACAAGCTCTTAAGTTCATCTCTAATTCATAAACTTGAAATGAACAGATTTGTCACCTAAAAAATAACCTTTTGATTCACTATTTTCTTGAGAAGTTTTGTTACTCTTCAGTTTTCTCTTTTAAGTTTGAAGTTGTGTGAAGCATTTAGGATATCTAAAACAAAGTGTTAATTGCTGTTAGTTTCAGTTTCTAGGAGATAGAATCAAAGTTCATGTTTTTCTTTCATGAGCCCTCAATGAATAGATTCATTACCTAAGCAAGAACCTTTAGACGGCTGATGCTTATTGATTCTATTTATGAAGCTTTTTTCCCCATATTTGCTGCGTGGAGGAGGATAGATTAAAAGTTGTAAAAACGTAGTATTAGTATTGATTTTTCTTTATGCTATACTCATCAGAGATAGGAACCTATCTTTTATCAAGCCACATATAGTGCATCAACTCCACTGATTATGAATCTCGGTTGATAATTTATGTTTGGTAATATATTATGTAAATAATTGTCTCGAACATTTTGATGCTATTTGGGGGAGTTGTAAATGGTGTAATAGGTAGTATTTTGAATTAGATTTCTTTAATGGTTTTTGATGACCTAAGGGCTGAGAGAAGACATTAAGACGCGCGGGAAGATCCACACATCCACTTTGGTGGGGCTGCTCCAAAGTTAGATTGTCCTCTTTTTTTAATGAAAGTGTGTTTTTCCTTCGCAAAAAATGTGTTTTCATGAAGAGCTAACTCGTGAGAACAGATAACCTGCGACAACAGGGTCCCAGTAATGCATGGACTTCAAGTTTGGTGTGTTTTATTATTGCAAATAGTTTTAAAATTCATATCTTTAAATGATAAATCATTTTTAGGGTGCTATAAGAACCCCCGAAAGTACCAAGTTGTGTTGCTAGATAGGGATCATCAACCAACCAGAGTAATTCAAGGATGATCAAGAGCTTGAAGAATGTTCCTCCAATAAATTTCTTGCATTCTAGTAGCAACTAGAATATCCGCCTCTCAGGAAGAGCTTATCTTCACATCAGTCAAGAATCTTAGTTGTCTCTCCATAGGAAAATTTAGAAGTCTCCTCATTCCTCTCTTGTCAATTTGTTAAGGAGAATAAAGAATCATGGATAGAATTCAATGGAGAAACCTCGAGATTGAGGAGTCCTTAGCATGCCCCTCATCAGATCTTTCGTATGTACCCAAAGACCAATCATCTTGAAGAGGATAATTTGCATAACATGGTAGAGGAAGACATCTGAAAGACCCTAAACAAATAAGAAAACAAGAATATAATGATCCCATTGAAATATGGTTTCAATTAGTTTTTAGGTCACACCACTCTTTATTTATTGCTTGATCTCATCATCAAAGTGATGCAGGCATGCCAACCACGGGCACATCCACCTGCGTGACTTTCGGTTCGAATGTTCTGTTGTTCCTTCTATTTCCTATCGGGAAATCTGCACCTACAGTTCTCTTCGGCGTGATCCACCCTTCTTTATTTTCGGAGGATCGGAACTCGCAACCTCATGAATTCAAGAAAGAACACTGGCTCGGATCCTCGAGACCCATGGTCAGCTTCAATCCCAATCGACATTTCGAGGGATTTTCAAGCATTCGACTCGCCACCTCGCCGATTGAACTGGGCCAAGTTTTCACCCTCCAATTCCGCGAACCCCCGAGATGCAATAATTCAACGGAATGTTGACTTCTATCTGCGAAAACACGTGTCCACCCGTCGACCACGCTGTCCCACCTTATGCTCTCCGCCACATGTCCACATGTAACTTTCTTTCGGCTCTTCGCGACTCGCGAATCCTAACGCCAACACTTAGGGACTTCTCGCGGCGAGATCCCGAGGCTGCGTGCCACCTGTATTCCACTTGCGCCCGCTTTATGGGCTCACACTACCTCTAGCCGCCGGACGCCGCACATCGCGGATCCCCAAGGCCCAAATTTCGACCTTTCTTGAGAGGTCTCCGAGCACATCCCACGTGCGGATCTGGCTAGTCCTCCTACATCGGGATCCACGGGAGCACACCGATACCAAGGTCTGATTTTGAGCACCAAACACTTGGGCTCTCAACCCGCGAACTTCCGAAGCTCGCGAGATCTCTCGTGATCTTCCACCTGTCCTTCTCTGTGATGGATGTGGCTTCCACAGCTCGCCACTTCGCCACTTTCAAACTCGAAGGGCTTCCCTTTCGTCCTCTAATGTCCGAAGTTCGGGAGGTAGAGAGAATCACCTACACGATCCTCTCCACGCAACGAACGCATCATCTTGTCAGAAATCACGATCACTTCATTTCTAACATGCAAGTGTTTCTTAAGGACTCTGAAACCCCAACATCCCAACTCCCAACTCCCGGGATCTCTTCCCACGTGTGTCCCTGTTTTTGGATGGCTCGGATCCTATCAGGATTTTGAGAACCACAAGTCCTCAATTCTCTCATTTTAACAAGACCCCCTCGGCGACTCCTGATATCCCGGCGGCTCCTTTCTAGACTCCTTGTATGCATACCAGGACTCTAAAACATGCGAACTTTCTCGAGATCTGACGTTGACGGATTTCGCAATTTTCTCACGAATCCTGACCGCTTATTCTGTTCCTCCCTTTCTTAAGGACTTCCTTGGCACGGAAATCTTTCCTCAGGTAAACCTTTTGATAGTTTCCTGCTAGTCTTTCTCCTCCCTCGGGATATTTCTTCACTCATTCTTTCAGAGGAATTTGTGTGCACTCTTTGTGCTCAACATTCAACAACTTCCCCAAGTGTTGAATCCTTCCGGGACTTCAAGGCGACTCGGCAAAGAGTGTCTTAGATCTCCTTTTCTCGCATTTATAACTCAGGACTTCTCTTCAGGCTACGCATTCTTTGCATGTTTTTAGCAACCTGCTTTTATTTCTGAGAACTTTGAGAACAAGAGTTTAACTCTCGAGCCTTCTGTCAACGCACTCCTTGCGGATGACTTCAACTGCGCTCCTTGTAGGAATCCCTGCTCAAAAGGAGAAACAATCGCAACTCACTTCACCTCCTCTCAGAATTCTATCTTAACACTTGAATTGTGGCGTACAACATAACAACAATGCTCTACAGGGAAGAATGTTTCATAACAGAGTATCTCAACACACATACACAGAGAATAACACAACATCCATGAATATGAATCACAACTTCTTCTATTAATCCCATACCTATACATGGGTGTTCTTCTATACCGCTATTCCCCTATGCTCTAGATTCTTCTAACTCCGTCTACGATCTGCATTCCAAAAATACAATCAATGAGGTGTCTTATTCCGCCCTCTTCCTTCTAAAACTATTCAATCTAAGAATTCAATTCATCTACCTGCAACTACTACTATAAATGCCTCTGCCTATCCTTGCACGGTGAGCGCATGGCTCCTCGAGGTCTGATTACGCTTTTTGTCCCAAGGCCAAATTAAATGATCTCATTTATGTTCAGCCAATCAACTTCAAGGGAAAATTCAAAAATTAGAACTCTGCGCTGGACGTCTTCCAGCTGGCTTGTTCTTCCATGTTGGTTTTTCTTGTCGCGAGGGATGCTCTTGCATCATACTCCCCGCTTGAAAAATTTCAGATGGCCCGCCCATGCTTCAAAGATTGGCTTCAGCTTCCCACCGGCATCTTTAACTGCGTCCCTTCCATCTGACCAAATATTCAAAATATTCCTTTCCTTTCCTGTTTTCTTACCCACTCGTTTGTTCAATATCTGCTCCATCCGTATTTCTCTCGCAGAATCGCATCTACTTCATCGGACCTTTGGTTTATCATCACTTTCTTCGCCTAATGGGCTTTATATGGATATAAGTCTGAAACATTTAATGTCGGAGATATTTCGATCCCCTCCGGTAACTCAATTTCATAAGCATTATGTACCATTTTCTTCAAGAGACCTTGCATGGCCCGATTATCTTCATCTTCAGCTTGTTGTATGTTCCGCTCGAGAACCTTTCCTTCCTCAAATATGCTGGACCGTATCACCAACTTCTAATTGAAGTTGTCTCCGATGCTCATCTTCTCTGCGCTTATATTCTTAGCTCGAACTTTGCAATCACTCCTTCACCTCGATGTGAAGCTCCCTCATTGCCTCAAAAAATCTTCTGCACTAGCACTCATAATCTCCATTTGTTCTGAATCTCTTAGTTCAAAAAATCCTCTCGGCTACATCCCATAAACAATCTGAAATGGACTCTTGCCTGTGCTCATGTTCACTGAATCATTATAAGAAAAATCTACCTAGGGAATAATTTTATCCCACTAACTGTTATGTCCAGTGACCAAAATCCTCAACAAATACCCTAAACTTCTATTCACCACCCCAGTCTGTCCATCTATCTGAGGATGATAAGACAAACTAAACATCAAATTAGTTCCCAGTTTCTTCCACAATGTTCATAAATGTCCTATGAATTTCGTGGGTTCTCCGGTCTCAAACTATGCTTTCGCGCAATCCAGGAAGTCTAACAATCTCTTTGAAAACAAATTTGTGATGTGAGTCTCATCACTAGTCTTCTCGCATGGAAATGAAATGCGCCATCTTAGAAACCTGTCGACTACCACAAAGACGAATCAACACCCCTTTACGTTCTTGGCAATCTTAATACAAAATTCATGCTAATTTCATCCCACGTTTGTCTCCGGTATGGCTAATGGTTGATAAACTCGCATTTCCTTCCCTTTGAATGTTGGTAAATTCTACATCTGTCAACAAAGTTCTTAACTTCTGACCGCATCCCGCTGCAGTATGACTTCTCTATCTTTTGCAAATGTCTATCGCGACCGAATTGTCTTGCCAATCCTCCATTGTGCTTTTCTTTAATCAAATTCTCCCTCATAGAACACTTCGGGAATACACGCTTGATTTTTGAACAACAATCCGTCCTGGGTCACATACTCTATCCATTGACTTCTGTCTCTCAGAACCTGATTTCGCCTACTTCATACGATTCGCAGGACCCCCATCTCCCCGTGTACATGTCCCTGAGGTCTTCAAAACCCAATGTTTTGATTCTAAATTTATCAACAAACATTTCCCTCAGCTTCAAAGCATCAACAACTTTGTTAAGTAATACTGGAAATATTATTTATCACAAAAGGAAGTTTGCATGTATTCAACCCATTTAACATGCCTCGGATTCAACTTCTTTCTTGTTGAGTCACAAATTGCAAGGCATGGTTATCACTATATAAAACAAAATTCTTTTGGAATCGCCGCGCTCCATTTTCAATGGCTTTAATGGCATAGAATTTTATCATATGGGAATATTTCTTTGCTCCTCATTCATCTTCTCATGAAATATGCACCGGTCTGTCCCTCCTACTCAAGATCACTTCCTATGGTAAAGACATTTGCATCACATTTCACCGTTTTGAAAATCTGGCAACACTAACACCAGTTGTTTCAGAATCTTTTTTTCAACAAATTGAAACTTTCTCAGCCTCTTCAGTCCAAAGGAAAGATTTATGTCTTTTCATTGTATCCATCATTGCTGAACTAATTCCAATTGAAATTTCTAATGAATTTTCGTAGAAACTAGCCAAACCATGAAAACTCCCTGAATTTCAAATAATGCTCTCCGCGGGATAGCTGAATTTTGATTACTTCCACCTTATCTGATCCATCCTCAATTCATTTGCGATAACAAATCCCAAGTAAATGAGTTATGTGTCTTCATTAGAGACTTTCATATTTATCGCCAGCTTGCTGTAACCTTTTCATCACAATAGCCGATGTTTCAAATGTTCAGCTTTGTTTTGCTGAAACCAATATGTCATCCGTATACATCGATGATACCTTCCAATGAACTCCTTCTGTGGATCTCCATTCATCAATTCTATAAGGTATTCGGTGCATTCTGGCCAAACCAAACGGTATGACAAGCCATTCATACAAACCTTCGCTTGTCTTGAATGCTATTTTCCACTCATCACCTTCTTTAATCCTAATATGATGGTATCCACTTTTCAAATCTATCTTTGAAAAAATCAATTTTTAAGAAATCCATTAAATCATCCATTCTGGCAATGTGGGAATCTATACCTGATAGTTATCTTGTTTAACGCCCTTGAATTAGTGCACATCCTCCAAACTCCGTCTTTCTTCGACTGAGTACTGTTGGAACAAGACACGGACTCAAGCTTTCCCCGACCAAACCTTTGTTCAACAACTCTTGATCTGTTTCGACCTCCTCATTCTCCGCGTATCAACTGTATTTCTTTGTTTGGCAAACTAGCTCCCGGTACAAGGCCTATGTGGTGACTCACGTTCTCATCGATGGCAATGAACCAGGTAGTTCGTCCACTACAATATCAACAAATTTCTCTAACAATTCTTGGATTTTTTTCTGGTAAATCATCTATTTTTGTGCTGGTCAAAACAATTCTCAATTTTCTGATCACAAAGAATTGTGGATCCTCCTTCTTCTTTTTAACTTCTGTAAGAAGTTCCTTCCCACCGCGAGAAGTACCCTTATTGCTTTCTTCCTGCTCTACCTTTTATCTTCAATTGACACATATGAGTCCTCCCATTCCTCTCCAGTGGTATATGTATTCTTCTCCCATCATGAATTACACTTCTATGATATTGCCATGGTCTACCCAAAAAAAAATGATGATATCCATAGACAATATCACATAAAATTTATCATTATATCCTATATTAATGTCAACTAAGCACTGCTTAGTGACATTTACCTGATGTCCTTCAGAGCCAAGGAAACTTTGTATGGTTTTTGTGATCGCTTGTCTCCACCAACTTTTCTACCATCTCGCTGGAAACGAGATTATTCTAAGTGTTTCATCGTCTACTTATGACTTGCATACTCTATCCTTCGCCTTGCAAGAAGTCCTAAAAGATTATTCCTCCAGGCCGATTATCCATCTTTCTCCTGCCAGCACTTCTTTCGTCACCGGATTCGGGCCATCATACCGCCTCAACATCTCAGCTTCTTTGTACTGGTTTCCATGTGAGCTTCTCCATCCTTCTTCCTATTCGACAATCAACTGACTTGTGCCCATTCTTTCCACATGTAGCAAGCATTACTTCCACTTTTTCTTCTTCCTCTACCTCTGGTAGAGGGAAACCTATTATTATCAGCATATCCTCCTCTTTGCTCAAATTTTTGTTCTCTTTGCTCATCATATTGCCCTCTCTGCGAACTTCCACTCTCTCTGTCTGAGTCTGAGTTCTCTTCAAATATCCTGCTTGTATTATCTTGCAACCTGTTTTGCCTTTGGCTGACTTCTACCTCTGCCCCTCTGAATTTGTTTGCACGGCTTAGCTTCTCCTCGCCTTAGGGGCTGACTGGTGGGCATCCCACCGCTCGATGGTCGCCACTTAGTTCCATCTTGGATTTCATACCTGAGGCCATTCATATACCTGGCCACCTTTTCGCCATTGCTTTCACGATGACCTGCACTGATATTCAACCTATAAAATTACTCAATATATTCTTTTCATTGTCATTAGCTTGCCTTAGGTTCAGATCCTCCCTAACGTAGGGGCCTTGTAATCCCCGGAAATGAATTTTGCTTCATCTTGCAATCATCCTGTCCCAGCTCTTATTTTTCTGCTTGCCTTGGCAACGCATGTCGTCTTGCAGTTCATCCCATGATAGTGTTGCATGTCCTTTAATCTTGTGACAACATGTCTGACCTTCTTGTCATCTTCACATATCTTCATAATTGAAGTAAGTCTCAAGAGCTCTAATCCGGGGCCTAGCAACTCTTCCACATCCGCATTCTTCATAAGTCGGAATGTCCATCTTGGTCTTAGAACTCATCCTAGCCGACAGTCTTAATTAAATGCTCATTGGATGCATCTTCCGCTAGATTTCTTCTTCTTCATGTTCAACACCTTCATCCTGATTCACTGATATCTCCTACATCAAGGTTTCACCTTTGTTCATCTCCATGTCCTCCACTCGGCACGAAGATTTCATTCTCTCCATGTATGGATTCTATACGCGTCTACCTCTTTCTCTCGACATTTCCCTTTCCTCCTCTGAATCGGGTGATTTCCTATCCCTTCTCCTTGGCAACATGGTGAATTCTCCATGTCCCCTGCCAGAAAGCAAAGAACTTTTCTCGTGTTCGATACCACTTGACGCAGGCACACCAACCACGGGCATGTCTTCTCACAGGATCTTCTTTTCCTATCGGCCTGAAGAACTCCAAGCTTCTTCTATTCTCCTCTATCGGGAAATCACACTCAATAGTTCTTCGGCATGATCCTTCCTTCTTTACTCTCGAGGATCGGAACTCGTGACTTCACGAGTTCGTGTTGTTGAATGACTCGGGCTCGGATCCCCTGAGACTGGCGCACGGGCCAACTCGCTGACTTCTTTCCCCTCGAGGGATTTCACATTTGCGACCCACGACCCGCCGCTGAACTGCTGAAGCCACCCTCCTATTCCATGAATCCCAGATGCAAGAATTCAATGGGATGTTGAATTCTATCTCCAGGCAACACGTGTCCACCCTTTGGCCACGCGGTCCCACCTTATGCTTCTGCCACGCGTACACACGTAACTTTCTTTCGGCTCTTCGCCACTCGCCAATCCTAACGCCAACACTTCGAGACTTCTCACGGTGAGATCCCGAGGGCTTCGTACCACCTGTACTCCACTCCATGCTACAGCTTATGGCCCAGACCACCTATTATCGATATTGCTTCGCAATCTTGCTTTATCCTCGGCTTCAAATTTCGGACCTTTTCTTACAGGCCTCGAGCACGCTGACCCCATCGGGCGGATCCAACGTCCTCCTAACATCTCAATCCACGATATCACCTTCTCTTTCTCGCTGGGCCCTCGTGACTTTGAACACCCAACACTTGGGCTCTCAACCTGTGAACTCCCCAGTTCACGAGATCTCTCAATCTCTCACAACCTGTCCTCCTTAGATGGGATCTACCTACGCCTTCTCTCGCCACTCGCTACTCGCTAAACTCAAGGCTTCCTTCGTCCTCTATCGTCCAGTCTGCAGGTGAGAGACTCTTTACATGCATCCTCCATAACGGACGGATTCTGATCTTGTCGTGAAATCGTGGATCACGATTTCAACATGCAAGTGTTTCACGACTCCCGAAACCCCGATATCCCGAACTCCAACTCTCCGATTCTCTCCATGTGTCCTCAGGTTTTGACGACTCGGATCCTATTGGGATTTTGAGAACCACAAGGTCCGGGATTCTTCTACCTTAACAAGACCGATGACCTTGATATCCCATGGCTCTCCGTGACTCTTTGACCGGGCAGTACGATTCTAAAACCCCACAACTTCCCGTGATCTGACTTGCTGACAGGGATTTCGCAATTTTCCTCCATAATCCCTGGACCATCATCTCCATTCTCCTTCTTAAGGACTCTTGGCATGGAAATTTTATGCGCAGCCTTTGATATTTCTGCCTTGACCTCCCCGGAAGTTTTTCCACTTATCTCTTCAAAGCACCCCATGCACTCCTTGTGCTCAACATTCAACAACCTCCCAAGTGTTGAATCCTTCCGACTCTGTGCACTTCCTGCAGCACACCTTAGGATCTTTTGCCTAGATTTGCAACTGAGACTTCCCTTTCAGCTCAGTGCATTCTTTGCACGGATTTAGTAACCCGCTTTTATTTCTCTCGTAAACTTTGAGAACAAGAGTTTAACTCTCAGCCTTCTGTCAACGCACTCTTTGCGAATGACTTCAACTGCACTCCTTGCAAGAACTCTTGCTCAAACAAAGAAACAACGTAACTCCTTTACCTCCTCTCAGACTTCTATCTTAACACTTGAAATCGTACGCACAACATAACAACAATGCATAACATGAAGAATGTCATAAACAGAGAGTATCTAACACATACACACAGAATAAATATCACAACCCGCCATGAATCTGAATCAACTTCTTCTATTAATCCCAGACCTATACATGGGTGTTCTTCTACAACTCTCTCCTATTCCCCTATTCTCTAGATTCTTCTAACTCCTGTTAATTGTTACAATTATACAAATGAGGGTTTCTATCCTGGTTTTCCCTCTTCCCCTTCCCAGGAACCATCTTAACCCAAGAATCTCACCCTACTCACCCACAACCACTACTATAAATTCCTCTGTCTATCTCAGATGAGAGCGTATGGCTCATCGCCTGATTACAATTTTTTCCTGTTTGGGAATTAAATGATCTCATTTATGTTCAGCTTATCAACTTCATAAAAATTAAAACTAAAAACTTGCTGGACGTCTTCCACCTGTCTTCTGCTTCCACGTTGGTTTTTCTGGTCGTGAGGGATGCTCCTGCATAAAATCAACCTGTCCTTCCACTCCCACAAACAAATTCTACCAAGAATCATGGATATAATTCAATGGAGAGAAACCAGTGGAACCTGAGATTGAGGAGTCCTTAGCATGCCTCTCAGCAGATCCTGTATGTACTCCAAAGACCAATCATCTTGAAGAGGATAATCTACATAACATGGTAGAGGAAGACATTCAGTGTGACCTAAACAAATAAGAGAAACAAGAATATAGTGATCCTATTGAAATATGGTTTCAATTAGTTATTAGGTCACACCACTCTTTTATTTATTGCTTGATCTCATCGTCAAATCAGCTGGTCCTTCCTACTCTGGTATGCATCAAAATTATCTTTTAAACCCAAGTAAGGATATATTTCTAACCTTGTTACGCACATGGCTTCACTGGAAGTATTCCTATACTTGAAGACATTTTATTTTGTTCAATTAGCTTAGGATAGGTAAATAAATAAATAAATGTTTCACATAAGTGAAATACAACATATCTCTCATATTTTTCATAGATGGGAATGTCAAAATCTAATAAACAAATCAGTTTAAGATCTTTTGTTCCTATTGTAGATTTATTTTTAAAAGTTATGATGATTTTTGTTTGGAATCATATGAGAAGGGAATATCTTCATCCTACGAATGCACACATAATACTAGAAGGGTTTCAAAATTAGAGAAGGCATCCTTGTCAATGAAATATAACACTTAAGAGATTTCTTCATGACCTATTTCTTCAAAATTGTTCTTTTTCCTTAAGTTGTTAAAAATGATGCATTCATGACTTATCATTACCTATCTATTTTAAGACCATTATTTCACAAGGATGATCAATTAAGTGATCTTTTTAATAGCAGTTGAAACTAAATGTTAATTCAAAACTATTTTATTCAAAGCTAATAATTCAACTTTTGACATTTTCCCTAAATTTTTTGTTTGTAAGCATGAATAAAAATCTTGTTTTAATTAGTTCTATCAGTTTGTTGTTAATAGATGTTCGCAACCTTCTGAGAATATTTTTTTTGCATGAGGCCATGAAAAGCCTCAAGCATGGGGGAGTCGTTGCTGAGACAATAGTAGTTAGGATTATTATTTTTGTAATAAAAAGGAAGTTCCAACAAGAGAAATGATCATCTTGGTTCCAAAAGAGGAGGGTTCTAAATATCAACATATGGGCATATAATTACATAATACTCTCTTGTCACAGAGCATGGAGCCCAGTCACCAAATTATTTTGCATTATTTTGATGCAAACTCAAAGTTCCTACATCTAGTGTTGGTATTTGTTCCATCTACATGGTTTTTCAGTTGAATCAGATCACAAGTCCTCTTCCAGAACACCAGAAAACACCAGCTACTTCTACAAGGTGAAGCCTACAAAATTTTCAAAAGCACTACCACCAGTTAATATGTTAAAATATCTTCAAGTACCATAATACAATGTTCACCTATGTGTTCATCCGGTACCAATGGACATTTCTGTGCTATTTTGGTACTGAACCATCTTGCTGCACTCATTAGGTACTAGACCACATCTAGTACTAAACAACATCTCAACGTTCATCCGGTACTGAAGAAGGAACCATGTGCTATTCCCGCACTGACCATAACTCTGCACTTAGATGATTCGGTACTCAGGTGATCCGGTACTGATAATAAGGTGTTGGTAGCTCTAAACATATATTCAAGTTTTGTTACTCGATTTAAGTATTAGGACATATAAATTCAAGATTTTTCGTTTTATTAAATAAATTAGACTAATTATGCAGTAAACATATGGTTACTCTCAATCATTGCACACTCCCTACCATGAATTTCTGCAAACCCTCATATACATCTCCTCGTATAGAAATCATTCATCCTGTCACTCTATTCTGCCCCATGTTGTTTTTGTTTTTCTGTTTTGGTACTATTTTGTTCTGATACTACAGAATTTTGTTCCGATACTGCAGAATTCTATTCTGGTACTGCTCTGTTCTGGTACTAGCAAATTCTATTCCGGTACCGACCTTCTCGATTACTTATCTAGTACTGATGCCAAAGTGATATGATATTTGTCATGTGCTTAACATTGTTTTCACTTTAGGTAATTGGAGGTATGGGCTAATACTTTCATGTTCTTGTCTATCAAGGATCATTTAAGTCTTGTGTTGAATTATTCTTTACTCTCATGTACATCTTCCTCCTACATTTCTAGACTCACTCCTAAATGAATCATCCTTGCTATCCTTTAAGAAGATATTTTCACATTTAGCTCTATATGATAATGGGTGCACCTGTCTTATTACCTCATCATTTTGAAAAAGTGATTGCTAATCGAAATATCAATTGAAAAGTGGTGACACCATTATGTCTAATACTAACCTAGTTGATTCAACAAGTTCTTATCCAAGTTTATCTTTACAAGTTTTCCTTGGGAGGTATTGATGAAAACCTCATGTGGTGGACTGCCCTTGCAAAACCGCAATGAACTTTCATGAGAACCCTAATAGGATTAACTAGAGGGACCTCTTAGTCATTATCTGAGATGTTCCATTATACATTGAATAGCTGATATTTAAGTTGAATGTGGATGATGTCACCCTTGGGATAATTGCAAACAATTAATTATGTGCCTAATAACTCTAAAACACTCTCGTACCACCTGCCTTCCTTATACTCTAAAACTATCAATGAATAGTATACATCATTCTAAATCATTTGAGTAATATAATAAAAAGGAAGTATCATAAAGTACAAGAAAACTCGCTAGGGTACTGAATAGGCATGCTAGCAGCAAGGCTATGCCGAGTAAAGGGAGTTGAAAAACATAAAGTGGCACACCTGAAACTGAACAAAAACCCTTGGGTCTCATTTTGAAGCAATCATTATCGAATCAAGGCTAGGAGATGACCTTTATATCTCTCAGATGATGTTATTAAGAACCTTCAAGTATCCACTTTAGAGTTATATCTTTAAAATAAATAGGTTTGCATGAGAAGTGGGACCCTTAGTATGTGTAATTCACCTTACCTAAGAAAGAAGAGATTCATCTCTAAAAACTTGGATAATAAACGAGTTAATCATCTTGGGATGTATTCTTTTATGTGTTCCTCTCTTCAAATGAGATCTAAACTATGCTTACACCACTTTTATTTTAAAGGTAATCTATCTAGGGGGGGCCTATTAATCAAAGTCATTATGAAAACTTTTGGCCACTATCCTCTAATCATATTAGAGTCACAACCAGCCCTTTCTCCTAACTTTGATCGAAAACAGATTGGATAAGACCTAACGTCAAATCACTAACAGAGCTAATCTATTACTCATGACTCAATTTTTCCATCATAACCACTTTTCCATGGGTAAGAAGTGAAGCATAGAACATGAAGTTTATATTGTATAGTAGGTTACTTAAAAGAGAACTTAAGGAGCTAGATAAAGGTGGAACTTTAGGGAATGATTGATTGAGTGAAGAGTATCATCAACTGTGAAATTTTGAATATAATTGTTGCATGAGGAAATGCAATGAATTAAGCATGGGGGACTGTTGAGTCTCAGTTTTGACACCTCTATTACCCTATATTGTCTCTATCTAAGTCAATTTTACCTATTCTATGTGTATCTAATTGACTATTTCCTCCATAAATACACTTGATGACCTTGTTCATGTGCATAAGAGGTAACTTATGATTAATGCATGGTTTGTTTAGTTTTCTTGATTTAAATAGATTAAATGTTTGATTTTATAGGATCCTAATCATTTGACTCTTAAGAAGCATTGATCTGGTACTGCCCTATGCTATTCTGGTACCAACCTGTGTTATTCCGATACCAGCCCGTTTTATTCCTGTAACAGAATGTGTTATTCCGGTACAAGTGCGACTGATCTATTCCGGTACCAAACAACTACACCTATTCCATTACCAGTGCGACTATGTTATTTCGGTACCAAACAAGTCTGGCTATTCCGGTACTCAGATTTGTGATTGTGTGTATTCCGATACCAAATCCTTATTTCCAGAATTCACTTGTTGAACGATTATGATGTTGGAGATTCCAATAAATCAGTTGGATCAGAGTCTCCAAAGTAGTTTTCAAGATCATGATCGACTTCATCACTCATGCACTTCGTGTCATGAGGATGAAGTCCATCCCTAAATATTTGATATGGATTGCCAATTATAACATTTCAAAAGTTATTTAATAATTATCCTTAGCTCTTGATAGTAATGACTCACCTTATTTATAAGGGATGTTGTATAGGAGATAGGATACACAGGTGTACATTTTGATGTAATGAAGTAGTAGTAAGAACCAAATGATGCATATTGTTTTGATGTACGAGATAATGAGTTGTTGATTCAATTTACAAGCTGAAGGAATACAAATGATATGTTGTGCAAATTCTGGGTATGATTAGAACGTTTTAGCCTGTTATCTTTTTAGAGGTACCTTGTTGGTTCGGAAAGGGCCCACTGTCCCAACTAAGTTAAACCTCCTTGTACATGTTTTATGTGATTGTGTGAGTGTGCAGCTTTAATAGTTGTGTTTTGTCAATGATTTCAAATGCATTTTAATTACAACACAAAATCACTTTCTTTTGAATCAGTGTGAGCATTTAGATAACTTTCTATTTTTGTAGGTTGACATTTAATTGTTTGATGTTTGGGATTGTTAAGAAAATGTTAGTTTGAGTTTGTGATTGTAGTGTTCTTAGTAGGTACATGAAACATATGACTTTATCTCTCATTTTCATGTTTTATAATGAAGTCTCTTAGTTATGTTGAACGTTCCTTGTACTAAAGAAGGTTTTGTTGAATATAACAGAGTTAGAATTGATTTTTGTTTCAAGAGTGATTGGAGTTGATTTTTAATCACTTTTTTTATTGCTATAGGAAACAAGCTCTTAAGTTCATCTCTCTAATTCATAAGCCTAGAATGAATAGACTTGTCACCTAAAAAATAACCTTTTGATTCACTATTTTCTTGAGAAGTTTTGTTATCAGTTTTCTCTTCTAAGTTTGAAGTTGTGTGAAGCATTTAGATATTCTAAAAACATATTGTTAATCGATGTTAGTTTAGTTTCTCTAGGAGATAGAATCAAAGTTCATGTTTTCCTTTCATGAGACCTCAATGAATAAATTCATTACCTAAGAAAGAACCTTTAGATGACATGCTTGTTGGATTCTATCTACGAGTTTTTTTTTCCTGATGTTTAAGTTGTGTGAGGAAGATAGATTAAAAATTTGTGAAATAGAGTATTGGTATTGATTGTTTCTTCTTTATTCTATACTCATAAGACATAGGAACTTATCTGTTATTGACACATATAGTGCATCAACTCAATTGATTATGAATCTCGGTTGATAATTTATGTTTGGTAATATATTATGCAAATAATTGCACCAACAACGACCATGGTCATATGGGGTCGGAGAACTGAGAGAAAAGGATAAGGCTTGAGTTCACTACAGAGCCGAGTAGAGCTCGAAAAATTCTTGGAAAATGAGTGTTTTCCTGAATCAATTTGTTTATGAATGCTGTGGGATTTGTTAAGGAATAATGACATGAAAAATTTTGGTTTTCTACATGTTGTGTTTGTAGAAGTTTAACGAGTGCCAGAATCATTTAGAGTTGCCACATAGGGAAAATAAATAGGGAAAGCATAGAATGCTTCCAGTTCAGAGAACAAATCTAAATGGATGGATGTTCATTTGGGATTTGAAGGATCGAACTCAAACGACCATGGAGAAGAGATAGATAAGGAAGGAAACATGAGGAATATCATTGAAGGATTGAAAAAAGATGCCCAAACTCGCTGAGAAGATATAAAAAAACTCATAAAAGCTCAGAAAAACAAGGAAAATTCAACATAAAGTTGTTAAAGAATTTAGAGACAATATAAAAGAAGTTGGATAAGGAGAGTGACTCGAGCAGAATAGGGAGTCACCAGAATTTTGAGGGAAGAAGGTCAAGGAGTGTGGGTAGACACCATCATCACTCCCAAGGTCACTCCAAGAGAAGGACACACAACAGTTCAAGTCCATCTCCTACCAAAAAGCATAGGAGATTTGGAGTGGATGAATTGAAGGGAGAGATGAACAAGATTAAGCCTCCTACATTTTATGGAGAACATCATAAGGAGGAAGACGCTGAAACATGGTTTCTCGGTATGAGGAAATACTTTCAACTACAGAATTATTCCTCTCATGTGGAATGAAGAATTGTGATGTATCAACTAAGAGGAAAAGAATCCATGTGGTGGGATCAACTTGTGTAGGTGCAACACATTAGAGAGACAAATATCACTTGGAAGGAATTCAAGAGGTATTTTGAGAAGAAGTATTTGACTAAGAGATATTATGACAGAAATATGAAAGATTTCTTTGAACTCAAGCTAGGCCGCATGACCATTGATGAGTATGAACATAGGTTTTTGGAATTGTTGAAGTATGTTCCTTTCATCAAAGAGGAAACTATCAATATTCAAAGGTATTTGAGTGGAATTCCATCTTCCATTGGGGACAAGATCCAATATGATGAACCTAAGACCATGGAATAAATGATAAGAAGAGAGAAATCATTATATGAACAACAAAGAGAAAAGCCTACCTTTTGGAAGGCTTGGGATGACCATAAGAAGTTTAAGAAAGAGCAGAGGTAGAAGGGAAACAAGCCTCCCTTTTTCAGAAACAGTCCTCAATGAAAGCCATCATTTAGAGAGATGATAATGGTCGACATAGGGGAACAAAGGCCAAGACATATGCCCATTCAGTGTTGGGGGTGTCAAGGAAACCATAAGTATAGAGATTTCCCCCACAAAAATGGCTAAAGTGAGAGTTGTCCATAATGTTAGACATGCTGAAATAGTGGAGGACATGGGCAGTATAATGCCAAGGATATATGCAGCCTTGGACAACAAGCAAGATGAAATCCAATCGCACATGATTGAAGTAGAAGGTATGATTAACAACCAACCATTTATTATTTTAATTGATTCATGGGATAGCCATAGTTATATAGATCCTAGAGTGGTGGAAAGTTTTCATTTGTTGAGGAGCGAAGATGAAAAGTCTTGGTTAGTGCAGTTGGCTATAGGAACCAAGAGGAAGGTCACAAAGTTGGTTAAGTCCTATCCCATGGACATGAATAGACTAAGCACATAGGCTGAATTGAATGTTTTGCCTTTAGGTTCTTATGATTGTCTAATTGGGATGGACCGGATGGAACAACACCATGCCATATTCAACTGTCGTAGTAAGTCATTCATTTTCTTGTATGAGGAAGAGAGTGAGATAACATTCCAAGGAAGTCCTAGAGCTGTTGCTATCTGAGAAATCTCAACAATGCAGCTGAAGAAGTGCTATAGAAAAGGCTATCAGTTATTTGTAGCCCATGTGGAGGAAGAATCTAAGGATGAGGGCTCAACGATTCTAGATCATGCGGTACTAAATGAGTTTGAAGATGTATTCCAGGAGGTACCAAGATTACCCCCGAAGAGAGATATTGATTTCTTTGTAAACTTGTTTCCTGGAGCAACTCTAGTGTCGAAATCTCCTTACATAATGAGCACGACGGAGCTGAAAGAATTGCAACTACAACTTGAAGAGCTTCTTAATAAGGAGTATATATGCCCAAGTGTGTCACCTTGGGGTACCCTAGTCCTGTTCATGAAGAAGAAGGATAGGACGCTGAGATTGTGTATCAACTTTATACAATTGAAAAAAGTGACTGTAAAGAACAAGTATCCTTTGTCGAGGATTGATGACCTCTTCGATCAGATGAAGGATGTGAAGATATTTTCGAAGATAGACCTCAGGTTGGGATATCACCAGGTAAGGATAAAGAATGAAGACATCAACAAGACCTCCTTTAGAATAAGATATGGTCATTATAAGTTCACAGTGGTTCCGTTTGGGTTGTCTACTGCACCTGTTGTTTTTATGTGTCTGATGAATGGTGTATTTAAGGACTACTTAGAAAAGTTTGTCATAGTCTTCCTGGATGACATTTTTGTGTATTCCAAGTCAGAGAAAGAGCATGAGAAACATCTAACGATGGTGTTGTAGGTGCTAAGAGAGCACCAACTGTATGCCAAGTTGAGCAAGTTCTTGTTTTATCAGGAGCATATCCATTAATTGGGACATATTATCTCGAAGGATGGGATAGTTGTAGATCTTGAGAAGATTGAGGCGATTAGAGGATGTTCAGCACCAAAGAACATGATAGAAGTTAGATTCTTCATGGGATTATCTGGTTATTATAGAAGGTTTATCACAAGGTTGTTGAGGATATCTCACCCTATCACGTCCTTGCAAAGGAAGGAGAAGAAGTTTCAATGGACAAAAGATCGTGAGAAAAGCTTTCAGCAAGTGAGGCAATTGTTAACCAATGCTCCAATATTGAGGATTGTAGATCCAAATGAAGATTTTGTGGTATGCATTGATGCGTGCAAAGAAAGACTGGGAGGAGTCCTTAGTCAGAATGGATTCATAATTTGCTATGAATCCAGAAAGGTGAAAGAGCATGAAAGGAACTATGCCACTCATGATTTGGAGTTGGAAGCCATAGTACACTATCTAAAGAAGTGGAGAAATTACCTCATGGGAAGGAGGTTTGAACTAAGAATAGACCATAAAAGTCTGAAGTATTTGTTCGATTATCCAACCTTGAATGCTAGGCAGAGTATGTCGTTGGAGTTTCTTTGTGAGTACGATTTTGATATCAATCATATCAAAGGGAAGGAGAATAAAGTGGTTGACGCACTCAATAGGAGAGTACACAAGTTACATGCTACAACCATTATCATGTACCAAACTGATATAAAGGGTAGAATTTTGGAAGCTGCAAATGAAAATTTGTAGTACATGGAGCTGGTAGAAAAGCTACAACAAGGAAAGATGCCACATAAAGTGGAAAATTATAAATTCTAAATAGATGGAACACTTATGTACAAGAACATAATTTATATACCTAATGTCTAGGACTTGAAACGTATGATTTTTCATGAAATGCATAATTTGGCTTATGCAGGGCACCCTAGATATCAAAACATTGTCATAGCAGTCAAGAGCCATTATTTATGGCCAGGTATGAAGAAGGAGATTGTTGAATGCATTGCTATATGTATGGAGTGGTAGAAGGTTGAAGATGAGCACATACACCCAACAGGGTTGCTGCAACCCTTACCCATTCCTGAGTGGAAGTGAGAGGTAGTGATAATGGACTTCATCACAGGATTTCCCAGAACATGCAAGCAACATGATTCAATTATGGTGGTGGTGGAAAAACTTATGAAAGATGCCCATTTCATTTCGGTAAATACTACTCACAAGGTAGTGGATGTTGTTGACATCTTTGTGAGGGAAGTATCACGATTTCATGAAATCCCTAAGACAATTGTGTCTGACAGAGACCTCAAATTTACCTCAAATTTCTGGAAAGGGTTATTCAAGGGGTTTTGAATGAATATGAACTTTAGTACAACCTATCATCCTGAGTCTGATGGGAAGACAGAGAGGGTGAATCAAGTATTATAATACATACTAAGGATGTGTGTGATGGAAAAACCATCGAAATGGGAAGACTACCTACATTTGGTAGAATTCACCTACAACAATGGGTATCAAGCATCATTGAAGATGATCCCATTTGAGGCACTTTATGGAAGAAAGTGAAATACTCCATTAAGTTGGGATAATCTAGCTGATAGGGAAGTAGCTGAGACAGAGTTGCTCAAGGAAATGGAAGATCAAATGCTAAAAAATAAGTAGAATTTGAAAGCTTCCCAAGATAGGAAGAAGAATTATGCTGATAAGAACATAACCCATAGAGAATTTAAAGTGGACGATCATGTTTTCTTGAAAGTAAAATCCAATAGAAGTTCCCTAAAGCTAGGAAACTACGCCATGTTGGCAGCCATATTTTGTGGGCCATTTGAAATCCTAGAAAGGATTGGGCCAGTTGCATATATTCTTGCATTACCTGCATCCATGAATGTACATAATGTGTTTCATGTTTAATTGATTAAGAAATATATACTTGATGCTAATCATGTAATCAATTGGAATGTGATTCAGGTGGAGCAAGAAGGTGTCCTGCAAGTGCATCTTGTGCGCATATTGGATTGGAAAAGAAAACATCTTCGAAATCAAGCCATAGGGATTGTAAAGGTTCAGTGGACCAGATACGGTCCTGAGGAAGCAACATGGGAGCATGAGGATTCTATGTGGGAATAATACCCGCATCTTTTTGAATATTTTTAAAATCTTGTTGATGTTGTGTAAAGAGTTGCACTGAGGACAGTGAAAAAATAAGGGGAGGGGATTTTAATATCCCCAAGGATGATCCCTGTTGTAATAATGTTTATGAATTTTAAATCATGCTTTGTAGGTTGGTGAGCCAAGTATTTACAAGTTGGTGGGATTATGTATATATTAGGCTGGAGAGCCTAAGTGTTAAAGGCCATGAGCCTATTTTTGTATATGTAATATGAAGAAAATTAATAAAGATTAAACATCGCTGCGTGCAAGCCCACCACGAAGAAAGTGTGATGGGGGACTAAGATTCCACATAGAGGGTAAGGGAGAAAAGGGGATGAAAGGTTGGAAAGAGAGGTTAAGTGTTGATCCTAGGGTCTTAAGTCCTTGGGAATAATAATTTATTATTATTCCAAAATCTATGTGAAATGTATGTTTTTATCCTAAGTTCCTGGGAGGGGAAACATGTGAAAAAGGGAACAGTTGTTGATGGAGTGCATGCAGCCTCATGGGAGACATGTGTCAGCCTAGGCACATGCAATTTAACCCAATAATTGATCCATGAGGGGGGGTTCATCCTCTATTGTGTCATTCATTGTCTGAACCAAGGGATCTCTGCATCTGAGTTCTGTAAGCCTCATGCAACTCTGAAACCCAAAGCCTGTGATGTTTTCTGGAGAAGTTGATACATCATTTTCTTGAACTGTTGAGTATGTGATTGATATCTCCGTGAATTGGTTGTCACACATCCTACAAATGGGTGTTACCTAAACTGTGTTGTGTTTTAGTGTCCTATTGTCGTTTCCTATTTCCACACCCCATTTTCCTATTGTTACTATCACCTGTGAGTTAAACCAATTTGTTGCCATTGCTTTCATCCTGAACTTGCGGGAATTGATTTGGAATCTGGTGGAAGAACCGAGTTGTCAGTCCCATGGTAGAAGAGGCAGGTTGTCAGGCCTGTGAGAAAATATCTCCAGGTGAGGGAGTCTACTGGGGAAGTGGGTTTCTTCTAGAGAGAGTCCAACACCAGCTATGGAGCTCTGAGAATTCTTGATCTTGCTTGTTTCCGAGGTCCAGAGGGGAGGTGAAGCACCGATGGACTGTTCTTGTGAAGGTGTATACTCTCGGGAAAAACATGCATGTGGGGAATGAGATTCCGTGAGTAATGGGAATAATAAGGTTCTTGGAGAGAATCCTTCCAGTTTCTCTATGCAGTGTTTCTGTAACCTCAACTTAGTCTAGGATTCTCTTGCCTTGGGTGAAGCTTAGTCCCATCTCAGCGGTGACCCATTATTGAGCGTGATGAGAAGCGTGGTTTAAGGATGGGAAGTTCGTGGAAGTTCTCCATGTGGTTGGTGGAGTTACCACAATTTCAAAGATAAGTATATGAATGTGTTTAATTTCAATTAAAATGCATGTCTGTGATGATTTCAATATTATCATGTGTTTCGTTGTGATTATATTTACTGTTGATTCCATTAATTTTTTATGTTATAAGTAATTATATGTTTAGTCTGTTAAGCTATTAACTTCATTTAAATTCTTATTACATAAGTATGAGAATGTTTTTGCGTAGTAGCATTGCCTGGCAAGTGGGTTGATCGTCAGGGATGTTACAGAAGAGAATTTGGGGAGAGAGGAAGAGAGAGTTGATTAATCTTATTAATATGGGGGATTATTTTCATTTACTTCCCTCTCTCGTTCCCTCAACAATCACCTTCCTATCTTAATCTATAAATAAAAAATATCAACACACTCTCTTCCACCATTCTAGCTTCTAATGTCCTTGATGATGGGTGGAGTGTTTATTATAAACATTGGAAATTTAGAATCCTGATACACAATTCTATCCAAACAATTCTATAGAATTCTAAAAGTTGCATAAGTGGTATTCTATATAATACATCTCTTAAAGTTTGAGAAGTTTTATAACAAGAATGTAGTAGGGATGGAGTCCTTTGGTGTAAGATGAATCTATGTTAGTGTCCTCATAGCTGGTAATCTTGACATATATGGGAAAGTAGATTTTCTTGATTGTTCATAATGAACACTCCACCCATTATCAAAGAATTCATCAAAATATTTTAAATAATAAAGAAGGATCATTGTTAATGAGATTAAACTATTTGGAATTCAATTAGCCATTACATTTTCACATAAAATATTAATAAATTTCTAGAAGTAAATTTGATCTTGAACAAAATATCACTATTTTTATTAAAATCAAATTGAAATAAAGAATTATAATAAAATATTTTTTAGTAAAATAAAAAATAGAAAATATATCAAAATAATTAAATGGTACAATCAAGAGAAAAAATATCATGATTTAGATACTTAAAATCAACTGGTTAGAATACTACAAAGGGTAATGGAGAAAGGTTAAGGAGACAAAATTAAAGTTGAAATTCTAGATAAAAATAAACAATGAGAAAATTAATAAATAAAAGAGAACAAAGGTTTGACAAAACAAGTGTTGCATGTCATCTTAGTCCCTACCAAGCCTCGTCTTTCATTTACTTAATCTAGATGACAATCATTCGTGCAATTACGCTTGTACATTTATGTAAATTCATTATAGACCAATCGTAAGCTTTGAACTTTGAAGTTATGAGATGAAAAATCATGGGATCCATTACCCCATCCCCCCTTCAGCTAGGGGTTGTTGATTAATTGGGTTGGTCATCATTGATGTCAACCCTTGAACAAATTTCGGTAGTGAATTCTAGTAGAAAAAAGGTTTGGTTAATGGACCCAAGTTTGTTTTATGAATAATGGTATTAGTTTTAATATATTTGGAGGTAAAACTATTCTATATGGATAGTACATGTCATGCCATTTCCGGTGGTATGTGGAACGTCACATAACTCCTCACGGTTAGAAAGTTATGGCCATGTGAAGTTGGAGAACCCTCATGAGTCATCTAGAAGCCCCAAAAGGTCAAAGTAGTCAAAGTGTTTGCAAAGAAGAAATTATTTAAATAATAAAGTGAAGTGATGAGTGTACTATAGGTCAAAG
>SNQJ01S0036997.1:71342-97549 GCA_010110895.2 Picea sitchensis
CTAATTATGGAAAGGGGTTAAGTTAAGTGGACAAGTGGTTATAAGTGGGTTAAACCTAAAATAAGGAAAGTGGTTTAAGATGGTTAGAAGGTAACCCCTTGAGGAAGATGCATAAAAGTATAAATAATAGGCAAGGGTCTCTCATTCAAAATACACTTCAATATCATTGAATATCAATTTTTGTGAAAGGTTATTTGGGAAGGTATTATTGATAGAGAAAAGTGCGGTAGAAAAAGTGTGGCAGGAAAAGTGCGGCAGGAAAAGTGCGACAAGAAAAATGCGGTAAGAAAAGTGAAGACCAAAAAGTGTGGAAGGAAAAGTGCGGTAGAAAAATCACGATAGGAAAAGTGCGGCAGAAAATCCGCATAAGAAAAAGTGTGGGAGAAAAATCATGGCAGCAAAACTGCAACAACAGAACGCTACAAGTAGAAAAAAAAGGGTATGGTTTTCATATGTGTAGTGTTGAATTTATGAATCAAGTTGAGGGTTTTCCTTGTAAATATGTTGGATGCCCTCTTGGGAGTTTATGGCTTGTTGTAGATTTGATCTGAGGAAGATCTATTGAATTTTAGTATTGGTTCATGTTTAAGGGCTTTTGGTTGAGGTATGTTTATGAAGTTATTGGTACAGATAAAGTTTGTATAAAGTGAGGTTCTAGCACATGGTTTGAGGTACAGACTTGTGGTATATTGTTTGAGGTATATGTGGTCATATTAGATTGGTTGATGAGTATACAATGATAGGTTTATCAATGACATATTCAATTTATACATTTGGCACTTATATTTCAGGGCGGTTGGACGGGGCAAGGATAGGTGGTTGTAGCCACCTTCCAGTTGTAGCTGAAGAACATAGGGGGTTGTAGCCAGAGAATTGGGGAGTTGGATATTTCCTCAGGTTGTAGCCTAAGAAACTAGGGGGTTGGAGCCTCTTTCCACTTGCAGCTGGAAATCAAAGGAATTTGGTGCTTCCAATGAATGCAATTCTTAAAGACATATAAGAAAAATCATTATGTGGTTTTCTCAGGCTTTGGGTTTCCATGTAAAACATTGGTGTATTGTATATGTGTATGATTTCTCATTCGTTCATTGTTTATTTGCTCTGCAAGTATTGGATTATAGTGCTACATTGATATAACACTTGCATTTTATGGTGAAAAAGGATTATATTTCTCTATTACTGATTCACTGCCCCTCTCAGTAATCCAAGAATTGGTATTAGAATAGGTTCCTTCAAAAATCATTCTAACCACTGAAAGGTAGATCATGGAGAGCAACAACATGTATAAAAATAGAATGCCATAGTTTGATGGACATAAGTATGCATTTTGGAGTAGAAGGATGAAAACATATATACATGCACAAGGATTTGAAATTTGGAAATCAGTTGTAGATGGATACAAAGAACCAACAGCTTCGTTGACCAATGAAAGAGAAATGAAACTTGGTCAAAATAATTCTAAATCCACACTTGTAATTCTGAATGGTATTTGTGAATCGGTATAAACCAAAATTATAAATTGTAAATCCGCTAAAGAGATTTGGGACAAGCTTCAAAATATTTATGAAGGAGATTCAAAAGTCAAAGAAGCAAAGCTTCAAACTTACAAAGTTTAGTTCGAACAACTAAAGATGAAGGAAGATGAAAATATTGGAGCTTACTTCTTACAAGTCAATGAAACAATAAATGCAATCATAGGTTTGGGAGAAGAAATTAAAGAATTTGTAATTGTTCAAAAGGTACTAAGATCTATTCCTATGAGATTTGATCCTAAGTTATCATCACTATAATAAAGAGCATATCTAGACTCAATAAGTATGGACAAACTACATGGAATCTTCACAGCATATGAAATGAGAACTGAACAAGAAAATCCAGATATAAAAGAATTATCTTTCAAAGCATCCAAAAGGTCAAAGCAAAAGGGAAAGCAAAAGTAAAAAGAACATAGCAGCAATAGTGAGATCTTGGAAGATGATGAAGAAGTGGCCAACTTTGTCAGAAGATTGAACAAGGGAACCAATGACAGATATAAAGGTAAGCTTCCATTGATTTGTTTTAATTGTGATGGTATTGGTCATTTTTGTAACAAATGTCCTAATAGAAAAATAAGAGGAATGATGAAGATTACTCAAATAGCAAACAAACATATAAAGGAAAAAGAACCATAAAGAAAGCTTTCAAGAAAATATTCTGCACCAAAAAAGATATATCTTCATAAGATGAAGATGAAGTCAGTGACAGTGAGACAAAAAGAGTTTTATTCATGGAAGTAGAAGACTCTAATAAATAAGACACCGAAGTAGAATATGAAGAGGCATAAGTTGACTATCGAGAAGAATTGTTTACTTCCATATAATTTATAAGAAGAGAAAAGAAGAAAAACAAGAAACTACAAGCAGAACTAGACAAGAAAGAAGACAATCAGTAACTAGAACAAATGATCACAAATTTGAAGGTTCAATTAAAAGAAGATAAAATAATTGAATAACCACTCAAAGAACAACTAGAAGAAATAGACAAGATCATTGAAAATTTGGAAGAAAAGATTGTCACATTAAGAAAGGATGTTTAAAAGAAAAATATGCAGAACAACTCAAAAGTTTTGGATGACATTATCAACAATAAAAAGCCTCATCATGAGAAGACCGGACTTGGATACAATCAGACAGAAAAGGGATCAATCTCTAAAACAACAGAATAAGAAACATATCCAAAAAGATATGCAAAGCCAATCAAAGGCTTTAGGAAGACCTACAAAGAAAATTGTGCACTCCTTGCAACGATTCTTCTATGGCTCAATTGTTCCTCTTGAACAATATGAGTCTGAGTGTGTCTCCACCTAGGTACACTCTCAAACTATCCCTTTGAACATATGAGCCAAAACGACCTCTGTCAACGCACACCTTGTTGACACTTATGCATTCCTTGTAAAAAAAACTTTCTTGTTATCTCTTCTAATCTTTAGAGTCGAAATAGACTCTGTCAACACACACCTTGTAGACAATATGCACTCCTTGCACTTTCTCATAGAAGAGAAACAATTGAAACTTTTCTTATATCTCACATATTCATACATTCAACCATTTAAATGCATGCATAACATAAGAACAAGTAATAACAGAGAATTGCAATTAAAAAGAAATCCTACCATTCATTCATTCAGATAGACACAGTAACTACAACACCAGACATTTGGAACAATGCTTCTCTATTGTATTCATTCAAATGATATATAAATGGTTTCATAAAATGTTCTTCAAAAACTCAACAACTTTTAGCAACAATAACCTTCAGCTAAATTTCAATAACTGAAATTCAACAACATCCTTTGGGCAATGATACATTTATTTATAAAAGAGGGATCATAGATATTTTCCCTTCGACTACCTTAGTGCTATCCTATCACATTAAAATAGTTCAACTATTAAGTATTTATTACAATAAATGTTCGAGACATAAATATAAGAGAAAACGCTTCGAATCTGTACTGCAAGCTATTGCATTAAAGGAAAATACATTCCCCATCAATCTCATGTGATGGTGTTGGCACAGGGGCAGACCTAGGGTTCAACACTTAATAGCGCATCAACAAAACCATGACTACCGACCCTTTCAGAAACACCTGCGAAGTAGGCAAAGCCTCACCTGAGGTAGAAGCAGGGGAGTTACAGGATGGAGGTGTCTATAACCAGGATGGGACATGAATCTGTGATAAAATTACTTCGCAGAATATTCTGTTAACGCTTAGGATGTGACATGCATTAGTTTATTAACCCTATTAACACCGCAGAACATAACCAAAAATAGATCGATGCAATAACAACAAATGATAATATACCTTGAGAACTTATCACTTAGCATTATAAGTTAAATATAACATTCATTTACCCTTAACATAAGTAATGTACTTAAGCAACAAAGGATCTATCTATTACACATCATAATCAAAGCACTAAGTAGATTCATAACATAAATAACACAACACAAAGAAAACCATGAGACACCAGATATATGTGGTTCATCCTAGGGTGGGGCTACGTCCATAAACCACTTCGCCTCTTTATTAATCACCAAAATATTACACTCATTCACTCTTGTGCACTAAGCCACATAGTCGATCTTTGCACAAAGTTGGAGATCTGCACACTAAGCACTATATACTCCTTCCAAAAATAGGTCAAATGCATAGAGCCAAACCCTCTATCACAACATTTAGCACCTTCTACAAAATCATAGTAGATCACAAAGACTCAACGCACATACATTCCTTTGCATAAAGCATCTTGAACTACTTGCACTTAGCTACTTCTGAAATACATTCTTCTTTATTTATATTTTACAAAAATCAAGGCCTAAACATGGGAAAACCCCATGGGCCAACATCCCATAAACCGATTACAAAACCCTAGAGGACCCTTTACTCGGTCCACATAACCCTCAAAGTCACTGAGATCTGCGATCTCAGCTCCGCTTGGGTTCTCCTTCTTCAACCAATGTGTCAAAGTCCAAAAGTGGGTCAAAGATGACTAAAGTTTCACCAAAACTTGGTTGAGAACCAACAAGCTCCCAACACTTACCTGTGACTTGTCCTGAGTCACTCAGGTCTAGACAATGTTGCTTCAAAATGATCGAGATTAAATCAATCTGCCTCGACTTGCTGCCTCACCTGAGCCTCCTACTTAGTGAGATATTGGATTCTCTACTCTGTAATAGCCCCTTCCAGGCATTGTTCTATTGCTGCAACCACTTGATCTAATTGTGAGCCCTGGTCATCGATCTCCTCAAACACCTTGCAAGCTTCATCCTGCACATGTTGCAACTTCTATGTTACTTCCATCACCTTACCCTAGAGGGTAATGCTCTTTTTCTGTACTGTGTGCTACTCCTGGGATCTCTTCATCCTTTCCACTTCTGTGAGAAGATTCATCTGAGCCTACAATGAAAATGATTTCTGTTGCACCTCCTGCAACTGTGCTTCTAGCTTCTCTAGCTATGGATCCTCGTCGAGGCATTCATATGTCTAGGCACTTCTATCACTTAATTGTTTACATTCTGAGGCGAGGGATCTTATACTTGCTACTACTTTTTTAGCGGTCTCCTCCCTCTAGTCACACACCTCCTGTGGGATTCCTGGCATTTTTTAGGCCTCCAAGTCTCTTATCCTATCCTGAAGCTGCTGGAGGGTCTCTACGAGCTTCACTACTTGAGCTTCGAATGACTCTTTCTCCTCTTGTACCAAGCCCGGTACAAAGTGACATGATTTACTTACCTCTTTTTTGACTGTGTCCTGATCTGCGAGAAACTACTCTTTTTCACTTTGTAGCTAATATTTTTCCTTCTAAATCTTTGCCTGAAGCTCTACTTTCTCGCTTTCATGGGCAACTACACTGTCTTGTGTTGCTCATAATTTTTCTAGGACTTCGTCTTTCTCCTTTTGCGAGGCTTTTATATCCTTCTCCTTCTCTTAGTGAGCTCTCTGGAACTGGGCTTCTGTTGCATCCACAAGCCTTCTTAACTGGGATGGTTCATCCCCAAATTCTATAGTCTCTGATGAGGAAGGCACAAACGACACAACAGGTACTACGCGGACCAAGCGAACAACCTGTTGCACTTCCTTCAATTCTCTCTCAATCCTTCCATATAACTCCTCATTCTTCTCTCCATATCTCTACAATATGTCTTCAGAGGCATCCTCCATAGCTCCGCAGACCAGACTGATGTTGTCATCGGTGAGAGTGGCCTCCAACTATGGCTTATTTGCACACGTTTTCTTCCTTGCTGAAGGTTTCTTTGGAGAATTTTTCCACTTTTATGGTGTCACTGTCCCAGTAGGGGGATCTTCCAATGGTGTAGCTTCGCCTCCAACTTTCTCTTCTTCTCCTTCATCTCCTCCTCCCTATCCTTCTTCTTTGTCTTCTTTTCCTCCTGGCAATCCAGACCAGTTATCTCCAGAAGTTTTGTCCTCTTCATCAATCTCTATGTCTCGGACTTCAACCCTCTATTTCTACTTCTTCGTCCCACTAGACTATATGACATGTTCAACTTATGTAACTATTAGGCTTCCTATGGTGTCAGTTTCGGATAACTTGGTGACAGGTACAAGAAATTCCTCTGGCCATTCCTTTGTAATCTACTCCATATGTTCATCCGTCAGCTTGTGGTACAACTGTAACTATTCTTGGTGTTCATCGCTTCACACGGTGATGTAAATGAAATGGGGATCAACGAGGAACTTCACTATGGATTGGTATTGGTGTAGGGTACATGGTGTCATACGCGAGAATGATTTGATGGAGACCTTCAATTGTTGATAATATCGATGAAACACAACATTGGACTGCCACTTCTTCGTCATGTCGTTGGTATACCACAAGGTGGAAACCTGAGCGACGAGGGGATCCGTAGGTTCGATCTCTGGGAAGGTATCTCCTTCAGGCATTTTCCAAGTGATAAATATGATAAAGATGATCAACCAGTTGTAGTGAAATTCATATCCCAAGTCTTAGGCTTTGCGAAAATCCTTTTCTAATTTGTTGACGAGGTAGTTTGCCCAATTCATCTACATGCCCTCCACACACTTTCCTGCAAGGTCCACCATGAACATGGTGACGTGTGTGGGGTGGTTCTTCATCACTATCTTGCCAGCTAAGAGTTGACAAGCAAGTTGCACCAATCCATCCTGTATAGAGGCTACCTTGTAACCTTGCTTTCCTTTTTCTACCTCTCCATATACTTCTCTGATGTGTTGTGCTAATGAATGGTCTGAGGCCTTCCCTGGATAAAATTGTCGAGGGTTAGGACCCTTCACACTTAAACCTATGATCTAGTGGATCAACATCGGATCCACAGTAATCCTTCTGTCGATCCATAAATATCTTCCATTATAGAACGACAGAAGGAGTTTAACGCAAGTGTTAACCTCCTGGTGGCGGCCAAAATGCAAGATCTTCATCACGTTCAACACGATTGATTACGCCAACCCCTTAATCCATGGGTATGAGACGAGGTGAGGTTTCGTTTTGGTTGTCTTCATTAAGTAGCAGTGGGGATGTAACATGTGATAGTTCTTCTGGTCTCCTAAGTTGAAATCGCTATGCTTCAACAATGAGATTTGTCCTAATTGACTCCCCACTATGTGAATTGCTTTCAGAATGTACGCAATGAACGTGAATTACTCAAAATATTGAGGGATACTATCATGTTTAACAACGCCAACTAGAGGTGGAATAGATTTATGTCAGATCGATGGGATCTGCTTCACGTTAGCTAGATCACCGTGGTTCTTACTTCGTTGTTCAGTTATGGGGTTGGTGCGGGTGGAACAACGTCCAATCGAAGGGGAAGCCTACAGTCCCCTAGTCGAAGATGTATAAATACCTTCATATATAGGTCTGTCGTCCATGATATTCTTAATAACTTCCTTGACATACGTATCCAACTCGCTCGGTTCGCCCGACATTCTATCTTTTAACAGACAGGCGGGGTAGACAAACGAACAGGCGAGGTAGACAAACGGACATGCAGGGTCTAGTTTCAGATAGAATGGATCGACACTTTGAAAATTATCTAGTTAGCTTGATCAATCATGGGTAGCAAAAAGTGGTCCCATCACAATGACCGAAGCATTAAATAAGTGGGGTATTGTGACGGATATTCCAACGACCAGGAAATGCTTCCATCAATGTAAATATATCCATTATGGCATGGTCTCAACGTCCAAAATAGGTCCATAAGACCATAAATGCGTTTTCTAAATGTTCCAGAGTGTCATTCTAATGGTCAAGGCACCTCCAACGGTCATATAACTTATCCAGGAAGAAGTCCAAATCTGCGCAGACCTGTTGTTCCAGCGAGGTTCAAATCCAGTGAACTTGCCTCCTGCAAGGTTCCAGTTTGCGAAGTATTCCATCTGGTTTCTATAACTTCTTGTAGCTTTTCCAACTTAGCCTTCTTTTTATTAAGTTTCCTTTCCTTCTTTCTTGTGATCTGATTCTCTCTAACTATTTCTGGAATCCTCTTTCCATTTTTATTCTTATCTTCCCCTATCGTAGTGGCTTCTCACTTTTGAGGTACCCTCAAGGATTCTGAAGATAATATCCCTTTTCTTAACATTTCCTAAGTGAGCGTACTTATTTCTTGAATAGATAGGTTTTTCAAGACTTCTTGCATTATTTCAACCTTGATAGCTAATCCTCTTTATTTATGTCCCTCATGCATTCTCCCAAAGAAGGTACCAAAGTAGGCTTTCCCAAAACTTCCCAAGTTTCTTCTATCATAATATTCACTTGTGTTTCTTCATCCAAGATTATATAATCTATGTTGAAGTCTTTTATTCTTGCACTTTAGGATTTCTTGTAAAATGAAATCCTTATGAACATCCATCATTTCTTTCAATATTAATAACGTAGTCTTAAATTCTTCTTACCCTTTCTCTTTATGACTTTCTAACATGCCCTTGGTCTCTTGATTTATTTCATAGTTTTATTGTCTTATGTTCGTCCCTTCAACTTTATCAATAATCCTTGGACAATCCTCAACCTTGTGACCAACAACCATACAAAAAAGAAAAATAGGGCCTACCTCAGGACATTCCTCAGCAAGATGTCTTGGCCTTCTGCAATTATAACACAAAGTCAATCCTCTTTTTCTTTTAAATGTTCGCCAATCTTTTCTTTACTTCACACTTCCCCTAGGATCATAGTGTTGGACCCGCAATCTGCAAAACATCTTTCTAGGTTCCTGTATCAAATTATTAGTCCAAAAACTCTTTTTATGCATAGGAATAATGTATCTTTCTTTATTTCCATTAAATTTACTCAAATCAACTCTTTCTATCAACTGCGCCCTAGCCTTCAGTCTAGGATAAAATCTATTAAACATACTTAAGTTCATGCTTTCAAAACAAAAAATTTCAATTATCTTTCTCTTATCAAAGCACAAAGCTTGTTTCTTTTAGGATCTTACCTCTTTTCTTTAGAACAACTTACTTCCTTAGCACAAATCTTTGCAATTCAAGTAGAGTACTGGGCACTTCAATAGTAGATCCATGCACAAAGATTCTCTTTTTCTTTAATTCAATTCCCAACAATCACAGTTTCAGGTCCCGACAACAGAACCATTTGTTGGCACAGGGGTAAACCCGGGGTTCAATGCTTAGCAGTACACCAACAAAACCCCGACTACCAGCCCTTTTAGCAACACCTGCAAAGCAGGTGATGTCTCACCCGAGGTAGAAGCATGGGGGGTTACAGGACACAAGTGTCTATAACCAGGCTGGGACACGAATTTGTGATAAGAGTACTTCACAGAAAATTATGTTAATGCTTAGGAAGTGACATGCATTAGTTTATAAACCCTATTAACACTTCCAAACATAATCAAATATAGCTTGACGCAGTAAAAACAAATGATAATCTACCCTGAGAAGTTATCAGTTAGCATTATAAGTTAAATCTAGAATTCATTTACCCTTAACATAAGTAAAGTACTTCAACAACAAAGGATCTATATATTACACATCATAATTAAAGCACTAAGCAGATTCATAAAAGAAATAACAAAACACAAATCAATCCATGAGACACCAGATATACCTATTTCACCCCAGGGTGGGGCTACATCCAAAAACCGCTTCGCCTCTTTATTAATCACCAAAATATTACATCCATTCGCTCATGTTCACTAAGCCACATAGTCGAGCTTCGAACAAATCTGGAGATCTGCGCACTAAGCAATATATACTTCTTCAAAAACTAGGTCAAATGCATAGAGCCAAACCCTTTGTCACAACATTTACCACCTTCTACAAAATCATAGTCAAGCACAAAGCCTCAACACACACACATTCCTTTGCACAAAGGAGCTTGAACCACTTGCACTTAGGTACTTCTACAATACATTCTTCTTTATTTATGTTTTACAAACCCTTACAATAAGGCCTAAACATGGGAAAACCCCATGGGCCAACATCCGATAAACCCGTTACAAAACCATAAAGGACCCTTTATTGGGTCCTCATAACCCTCAAAATCAGTGAGATCCACAATCTTTGCTCTGCTTGGGTGATCCTTCTTCGACCAACATGTCGAAGTCCAAAAGTGGGTTAAAGTTGACCAACGTTTCCCCAAAAATTGGTTGAGGGCCAACATATGGTCCATCTCTAAAATATTTAAGATGTTCTTTAATTTCAATCTTTTCAGAATATTTGCATGATATGCCTTCTTAAATTCAAAAATCACTTCAAAACGCACACTAGGGTGTTGAGTTGTCCTCCACTTGCACTTGATGATGATGCTCCTACATCATACTCCTCTAGACAAAAAGTCATGGAATCCTGTCCATGAGCTCCTGCACTGAATTTCCATGCTTCTCAATATCTAGTTCATTTACCCATTTGGTATCTTCTACTTGGTATCCTTTCCACTTTAAAAAATATTCAAAATAACTCCTTCTCCTAGTCTTCTTACTAGTTCTCTGATCTGTGATCTTCTCCATCTGTGGATTTTCTCCTGCATGCATCTACTTTTCCCACTGGATCTCTTTCTGATCTTATGATCCTCTTGTGTCATCTTCCCTATAAAGATACAGGTCTAAAATGTTGAATATGGGCGATATACCCACATCTTCTGGCAACTCTATCTCATAAGAATTTTCATCAAATTTTCTTAGGATCTTGCATGGTCCTGTCTTCTTCAGCATTAGTTTTTTATATGTTCCCCTTGGGAAACTTTCCTTCCCGAGATGTGCTAGAACTTGATATCCCACTTTAAATTGAAGTTCTCTCCTATGATGATCAACAATGTGTTTATATTCTCTAATGTTGTTCTGCGACTGTTCTTTGATCCAATTATGATTTTTTTTTCATTTTTGCAGTGAAGTCTTCTACTCCAGCTCTTCTTAATTCATTCTGTTCTAGATCTCTCAACTCTGATACTCCTCTTGGATTCATCCCATATATTATCTGAAATGGACTCTTCCCTGTACTCCTATTTTGTGAGTCATTATATCCAGACTATGCTTGTGACAGAATTTGATCACACTGGATATGATGTTCAATGACCAAAATCCTCAACAAATTTCCTAAACTCTAATTTACCACCTCAGTATTTGCATCCGTTTGAGGGTGATATGCTGAAATAAAGGAAAACTACGTCCCTAGTTTCTTCCACAATTTTCTCCACAAATGACCAACAAATTTAGTGTCCCTATCTGAGACAATACTTCTGGGAAACCCATGAAGTCTCACAACTCCCTTGAATTTTTTTTTTTCAATGTGTGTTGCATCATTAGTTTTATGGCATGGGATAAAGTGTGTCATCTTTGAGAATTTATCAACTACCAAAAATATGGAATCACTTCCTCTTTGTGTCCTTGGCAATCCCAACATGAAATCCATGCTTATTGCATCCTAAGGTCTATCTGGAACAAGCAATGGTTGATACAATCCAGTGTTCTTATTCTTTCCCTTTGCATACTGTAAAATATTACATCTGTTTAAAAATTTCTCCACTTCTTATTTCATACCTCGCCAATAGTATGAACTTTTCAATTGTGCAAATATCTTGTCATGGCCAAAATGTCTTTCTATACCTCCACTATTTTTTTCTTTCAACAGATTTTCCCTCATTGATCACTTTGGTATGCACAACTGGAAACCTTTAAACAACAATCCATATTTAATCAGATACTTTGTCTATTGGATTTTGTCTCCGAGCACAGGATTTTCACATGCTTCATATGCCTCTTTAAAATCTAGGTCATCACAATACATCTCCTTAAGGTGTTCAAACCCTAATGTTTTCACTTGAAATTCCTGCAGAATCAGACATCTCCTACTTAATGCATCAACAACTTTGTTAACGTTACCAAAAATATGTTTAATGACAAAAGTGAAATTTTTAATAAACTCTATCCACTTGGCATGTCTTTGATTTAACTTCTCATGTCTGGTTATTAATTGTAAAGCTTGATTATCACTATACAAAACAAATTCCTTTGGAACAAGGTTGTTCTTCCATTTCTTCAAGGATTGAATTAATGCATAAAATTATTTATCATATGTGGAGTAATTTCTCTTAGATTCATTCACCTTCTCACTGAAATATGCAACATGCCTATTATCTTGGCTCAAGATTGTTCCAATTGCAACTCCACCAGCATCACATCTTACTTGAAATGTCTTCCCAAAATATGGCAAGACAAGAATCAATTGTTCTGTTATCTTCTCCTTTAATATCCTGAATATTTTCTCATCTTCTTTTGTCCACTTAAAAGACTTATGTCTCTTCTTCAATGTATCCATCATTGGTGTACAAATGTCACTGAAATTTCTGATGAACTTCCTATAGAAACTTCCTAATCCATGGAAGCTTCTCACCTCAAATATGCTTCTTGGCCATTCTCTGATTTCTCTTACCTTCTTTGGATCCATCTTCAATTCATTTGAAGATATTACAAAACCCAAATAAATGTGTTTTGTCTTCATAAAAGAGGATTTCTTCAGATTTATCAACAACTTCTCTCACTGCAATCTCCTCACCACTAATGTTAGAATTCTCAAATGCTCTTCTTCAGTTTTACTGAAGACTAATATATCATCCATATATACAATCCCAAAATTACCAATGAAATATTTCAATACCTCATTCATATACTTCATAAAAGTACTTAGGGAATTTTTTAATCCAAATGGCATAACAAATCACTCATACAACCCTTCATTTGTTTTGAAGGCTATTTTCCACTCATCATCTTATCTCATTCTTATTTGGTGATATCCACTCTTCAGATCTATCTTTGAAAAATTATTTTCTCTAGTCAAACAATCCATTAAGTCATCCATCCTTGGTAAAGGAAATCTATACCTTATGGTGATATTTTTTATGGCTCTTGAGTTTGTACACATTCTCCATCCTCCATCCTTTTTTCGGACTTAACATAATTGGTACTACGCATGGACTCAAGCTTTCTTTGACCAAGCCCTTTTACATCAAATCCTCGACTTGTCTCTTTACCTCCTCATTTTCTTGAGGTGTCAATATGTATGCTTCTTTGCTCGACAAACTTGCTCCTGGTATTAGATCAATGTGATGGATGATACTCCTGATGGGTGGCAATGAGCTAGGTAACTCATCCACTACTATGTCAGCAAAATTATCTAATAGCTCCTAAATTTCTTCAGGAAGATCATCCATAGAAGTACTTGTAAGGATGAATATCAGTTTCCTTACCACAAAAAAATGCATATTTTGTTCCTTCTTTACTTCATTAAAGAGTTCCTTCCCACTCATGAGAAGTATACTTGTGTTGGTTTCTTCATTTACTTTTTTTCCCTCAATTAGCAGTAACACGTGTGTCCTACCATTTTTCTCCAAAGTACAAGTATTTTTTCTCCCATCATGAATGACATTCCTATCAAAATTCAATGGTATCCCCAACAAAACATGACATACATCCATGGGAATCACATCACACTAAATCTCATCTCTATATCCCCCTATCTTAAATTCGACTAGGCATTGTTTAGTTACCATTACCTGGTGTCCTTTTTGTATCCATGAGACTCTATATGGACTCGGATGTGTAGTTGTATCCAACTCCAATTTCTCCACCATCTCTGTGGATACTAAGTTATCAGTGCTCCCACTATCAATTATCACCTTTTATACTCTCTCTTTAGTTTTGCAAGAAGTCCTGAACAAATTGTTCCTCTGCACTGGTTTTTCTACTTCTGTCTCTGGCTTCAAAAGAATCTTCTTCATCATAAGGTATTTCCCATATTCTTCACCTTCTTCTTCAACATTCTTCTTATGCGCTTCGAAAATGTGAGCTTCACTTCCTCCTTATTTCTTTCTCTTGGGGCATTCCCAAGACATGTGTCTTGTCTTTCCATGGGAATAACACTTCACTTCTCCTCCTCTGACTCTTCCTCTTCCTCGAGGAAAATAATTTCTTCCACCATATTGTCTCCCTCGGTAAGTTCCTCCTCTTTCTAAGTGAATGTGTGGTTTTCCAGTCTCAACCTTGGGCTTATGTGCCTTATCATTAACAATTCACTTGCTTCTGTTTAGAATTCTTCCTCTACTTCACTGGCTCTATTTTCTATCCAACTTCTCCTTTGCCTTCAATGCAATCTCATAAGCATCTTCCATTGTTCTTACTGTCACCATGTTGATTTCATCTTGGATTTCATATCTTAGGCCATTTATATACCTAAAAATATTTTCATCATCTTTTTCTCTTTGTCCAGCCTTGATGTTAAATTTTTAGAACACCTTTGTGTACTCTTTCACCATCATTCCTTTCCGTCTCAGAATCTGCAACTTCTTGAAAATATTTATCTGATAATACTTTGGTATGATTTTATCTTTCATCTTGGCTACCATTCTATCCCAATTCTTGATCTTTTGTTTTCCTTTGCATCTTCTGTTAGCCTACAGATCATCCCACCACAATGTTGCATTTCCTTTTAATCAGGTGACAACATACTTCACCTTCTTCTCCTCATCGACGTCTTCATAGTAGAAGTACTTTTCTATTGATCTTATTCAATCCAATTATTCTTCAACATATAAATTTCCTTCATACATTGGGATGTCGATCTTTTCTCTAGTTCCCAATTTGACAACCACTTTCAACAAGCGTTCCTCTACAACATCTTCTCCTACAACTTCTTCAACTTCCACTTCTTCATTCTTTGCATCACTGAAGTCTCCAACATCAAGGGATATCCTTTATGATATCTCCATAGAATCTAACCTTGTGCTAAGTTCTCTCATCTCCCTTTCCACAACTCAATTTTCTATAGGTGGCTCTGCATGTCTTCTAGGCGGCATTGTGGAGAAATTTATTCACACAGAGCTCAAAATAATTTTTCCTTTTTTTTCCCCTTGCCTTCTATCTGCAATAAATTCTCTGCTCTGATACCACTTGATGGAAGACCCCCTTTTTCTATTAGGGGTTTTACGACCTCTCGATCAAGGTTCTTTAAACTTCTGAGCCAAATCATCTCTTCGGGCCTTTGCTAGAACTTGGAATCGATTTGCATAGGCCCCTGATTGTTACCATTCAGGTTCAATTCAGTTGCGACCCCATTCTCTGGTGCTTCTGTTCATAGTGAGTAGTGAGCTCTAGCTCCTCCGCTAGGATATTCTTCAATATGGCGACGGGCTATAACCTCAGGTTATCCATCTTCGCAACTTCAGGCTTCGACGCTTTTGAACACATCCTACCCCTTTCTCTAAACTCCGAACCTTAGACTCACTTGGATGATCAACAATTCTCGTCTCTTCAACATCCAACGACTATGATCCATTTTGGGACTTTGTATCTCAAAATTTCTAAACGTCTCAACACCCATTTCCTTCAAAATACTTTATCACCGAAGTGAGAAATATGACACCATGTGTCCACACAATTAGCAACTCGGATTTAGATTCTTACCTTTTTCCCGGATGCGCACTTATGGATCTCGGGATCTGACGATGCATGTCCCCCTCAAATCTATGGTCACGATCTTCTCTGCTAGCCCAATGTTCATGAGTTTTTGGATACTCCTCCTTTGAATTTCCTTCGAAGCTCATGGATCTTTGCCCTGTTTCTTCTCTTGATCTAATGGTCTAGACCTAATCGCTCTTTGCATATTAATGAAAAATCGACTTTTTCTCCACACAAATCTTCTAAAGCTCTACCTTCCAAATTATCCAATTTGTTGCTATGTATCCTCGTTGCAACCAACGGATAAGGATTACTTCATGGATTGAGGACTTCGACGGTCCCCGCTCCTCAATACTACAAAACACTCTAAACCACTAAATGCTGAAAGACTCCATGACTAACCTCCATGAAACTCTCCCAGATCTGACGGTCTGGAATGATCCCACTTCCTCTTAAACATATATTGCTCATTAATTTGGGGGATCTTCAATGGTTCTTCCCTATTGAATTATTCCCAGTCCTACCTCTTCTAAGATTTTTTCCCTTCAAACACTTTAACTCCTCATAACATTTTCTTCGACACTTATTCAAAATTTTGATTGTATGCATGCCTTGCAACAAGTCTTCTTCTATGACTCAACTTCTTTGTGAGATACTATGAACACCTTGCACTAGTTTCTTAAACTCTTCTGCAAATGAACTTAGGATAATCCACCTGGTATCTTGAGTTAAAATACTCTGTCATGCACTCCTTGCAGACAATATGCACCCCTTGCATACAAAACTCCAAGTTATCATTGTTGGACTTGTTCCTCTTCGACACTCTGAACTTCTCAAAATGAATTCTTCGATACTTAATAAAATATAGACCACGTGCACAACTTTCATCAGGATTTCCCCAACCTAACTCTTGATGGACAACCATGCACTCCTTGCAACAATTCTTCTATGGCTCAATTGTTCCTCCCAAACAATATGAATCTGAGTGCGTCTCCACTTATGTACACTCTCAAGCTATCCCTCTGAACTTCTGAGCTAAAACAGACTCTATAAACACACACCTTGCAGATGCTTATGCACTCCTTGCAAAACAAAATTCATGTTATCTCTTCTAAGTTTCTGAGTCAAAATAGACTCTGCCAATGAACACCTTGTGGACAATATGCACTCCTTGCACTTTCGTGTAGAAGGGAAACAATTGAAAATTATCTAATATCTCACATATTCATACATTCAACCATGTAAATGCATGCATAACATAAGAACAAGCAATAACAAAGAATTTCAATTAAACAAGAATCCTACCATTCATTCATTCAGATAGACACAGTAACTGCAACACCAAAAATTTGGAACACCACTTCTCTGTTGTATTCATTCAAATTATATATACATGGGCTCATAAAAGTTTCTTCATAAACTCAACAACTCTTAGAAACAATAACCTTCAACTAAATTTGACTAACTTAAATTTAGCAGCCTCCTTTGGGAAATGATAAATGTATTTATACAAGAGGGCTCATAGAGATTTTCCATTCGACTACCTTAGTGCTATCCTATCAAATTAAAATCTTTCAACTACTAAGGATTTATTACAATAAATGTTTGAGACATACAGATAAGAGAAAACACTTTGAATCTGTAATGCAAGATATTACATTAAAGGAAAATACATCCCCCACCTATCTCATGCGATGGTCCATCTCTAAAAGATTTAATATGTTCTTTATTTTCAATCTTTTAAGAATATTTGTGTGATATGCCTTATTAAATTCAAAAATCACTTCAAAATGCACGCTAGGGTGCCGAGCTATCCTCCACTTGCACTTGATGACAATGCTCCTGCATTAGCATCAAACTTAGAATCCCACCACTATTGAATATCAGATCTGTGGATCTGAGGAAGCATCATCCTCACAGGTTCCCTTTAAAGCAAAAGTCCCGACAATGGAAGCATTTTGTTGGTGAAAATGTTTCAGGCCAGGGTCCTCTTCAGGTTACCAACAAAAGGGTATCGTTGTAGTCTAGTGGGATGACATTTTCATCTTCCCAAAAGGGAAGAGGTCTCACCCGAATCACGACTAAGACATAAATATTAGG
This sequence comes from Picea sitchensis, assembly GCA_010110895.2. NCBI lineage: Eukaryota > Viridiplantae > Streptophyta > Pinopsida > Pinales > Pinaceae > Picea > Picea sitchensis. The sequence goes on from SNQJ01S0036997.1 coordinate 88,881, forward strand.
GAAGGGTAAGAAGAATTCATAGTGAGATATACAAGTTGTAAATATTAATCCCATTTTTTTGCAGGATAGATTAACCATATTATAGTATTTAACACCTCATAACCTAGACAAAAATAACATAGTCACACAAAGAATCATAAATAAAATACTGAAGCATCATGCATAATAGAAATAACATAATATCATTTCATGGAAATAGAAATCATCATATACAAAGATCTTGTTTTAAATTTTATCCCCATCAATATTATATTATATCAAAGTCCTTACTCAAAATACATGCACAACTTATCTCAGACATATACAAATTCATGCTAGAGAGAATAAACAAGTACATCTCAAGATAGCATAAGAACATATCATATTCTCTTCACTCTGTTGCTCTTACTATGCATATTGTAATACAAGAATAGTTTCCCTTACATTCCCAATTCGGTGCAAAAACTAGTTCTCACTACCCAACCTCATTATAATCCTCTTCTTTCATTAAATATTGCAATCCTTTCTTGTTGATTGAGAATATGTGAGCTCTCTCCTCTTCTTGATTTTGTTTCAACTTCTCCTTCCAAAACTGATTGTATGCTGGCCTCTAATTGTTTTCTATTCCAACACCTTTCTGTTGCGTTCTCTTTCGCTCAACCTTCTTTTCCTTCCTTCGCTTGGTTGTTTGGATCCATGGTAGCTTGCAAAAATTTTAGTTATCGAAACAAAGGGACCGACAAGGGGCTCCAACCCCCTATTTATAGGCTTCAACATTAAGGAAGCTCCAACTCCTTAATTTTCAAGATCCAACCCGAAGGAGGCTACAACCCCCTTTCCTTCCCCATCGAATCACCCATAAATATAAATGTAGAAAACCATGTCACTACCTATGTCATTGTTACTGATAACATGTTGTTATTTTTGTTCCTAATACCTTTGTTTCTACTACTAATATCAATATCTCATCAAGACTACAATCACACACACTTCATACAAAAATCCTTAAAAGAGTTCTTCAAATCATGTCCTTATAACTCAATGAGACATACCTATTCTTGATTTCTTAAAAATAACTCCCTAACATGGTCAGGAAGATATAAATTTAACCTGAAGCTTAAATGAGTTCCAGATCCCTGATCTTCTTGGAGTTTTCCTCATAGGTCCACAACTATTTGTACTATCTACCCATGGGTATCCACGTTTTTCCTCACTACAGGCCACAAATGTCTACACTTTTCCTCCTAAAACCTCTAGATATACTTAAGGAATTCCTATATGAAATCCTTTGTTCGTATCTTATCTCTTGAAAACTTCTTACTTCACTTTACTTCTCTTTCTTTGACTCACTTCCTCAGATCTCTAGTCTGTATTGTTAGAAGTGAATACACATAAGTGATTTTCAATTGACTCTTCTCTGTGTTTTAAATGGAATTTTATTAATGACATGCAACACATGATGACATGAAACTCACATGCAACCTGTTATCTTCTGTTTACTGCCACTTTAGTTTGACATGCAACTTTGTTCGAGGGTTGAGATCAATGAAAACCAATCTAAACTTTCAAAAACATTTTACAATAATGACATGCATTAATTGATTATCCCTGCAATCATTAGTCATCCGTGTAATAATTAATTAATATTTTTTCGATAATTAATTAATCCTTGTAATAATTAATCTTTCAACATTTTGGGCTTGAGCCACTTTCTAAATGCAAAGGAAAATCCATTAAACCTTATGACTAGGTAAATTGAAGCATATGGATCCAAATCCAAAATGAAATGAATCAATACATCAATCCGATGATAGGTAGTGATCTCAGTTTACAATGTTGTAGTTAATTCATGGTAGTACTATCAGGTGTGATATTAACATGAAACTTAATGGTGCCAAGACATGGCATACTCAAAATATCTCCTTGTGGATTTCCTTAATATTACATTTGTATAAATCATGTTTAAACACCAGTTAGTAGGCTATCAACACTATGTTAGCACATCACACTTAATATGTGACATTGATATGTGTACATTCCTTACAATGTGACAACTATGAATATAATCCAAATTCTATGTATATAATTGCAGGAAACCCAAAGGATGAGAGGCATGGGAACTTGTTTGATTCCACTAATAGTCGATGTTTTAGTTCTAGTAACAAGCATAATTAACCATAAAACCTTTTAACATAAAGGGAGAAGAGTTAAATACATCATCAATAATGATACAAGGTGCATGTATGATTTGATTTAAAGGTTTGGTTTCAATCATCAATGCATGACCATTGGGTCATTATAAAAGGATTATCATCCTTAAGAACCATAATAAGATAGAGAGTTTAAATTACACATAAACTATATGAGACTTCTCTGAGCTATGGAATTATAGATTGTCCCTTCAATATCCTCGTTTTTATTTATAATATGGGATTAGGTGAAAATAATCGTAATATTACATGAAAATGTAAATGGTGAAAAAATCCATAGTTTGTTATAATTACTTCATTATAAATATGAATAACAATTCTATACCTATGAAGAGAAGAAGTCCCATTTAATGGTGACAATAAGTGAAAACGCCTTTGAATAAGTATCTTGTCATGGAAGCTCCATGAAAATTTAGTTAAGAACATAAAATAATCATATGCGAAGACAATTTAAACAAATTTATAGAGGGAAACGTCCAATTATAATTGCATGAATATACTTTTGGTGATGGAAATTAAAAAACAAATTTGTAATGAAAAGAGTCATTACAATTCTTCATAAGTGCGATTTGTGATTTTACAAGGTGGGAATGATAGCCTTCTTGTATGAGGAAACTCTAGTGCTATGGAAGGGTGCAAGAGCCTCCAAAGGCTACATCTTATCATCAAAAGGTGCATATCATGGTGAAAATTCACACCTCCTCATAAAAAGTTCATATTTCATTATCAAAGAACCCCAACACATCATCAAAATGGATTCTCTGGTTTTAGGTCAACCTCACCATCATCAAAACATCATAGTCCATGAAATCATCATCAATATTGCTCAATGTCCAAGGTGAAAATCTCAATGTCTAAGGTGACATAAGGTTCCATAATGTGTCCAATGGTTTTCCAATAATCTCCAAGTGAAACCTCCTTTGGGGCATATGGCATCAATATAACACCTTCAAAGGAGGATAAAGGAAAAAAAAAAGACTTGAATATCAAAATGATAGTTTTGAAATCGCAATGTGCTTTACTAAGAAAAAACCTAGTTTCGTATATACCTGAGCAAACCATTTTCTGTACAATCGAATCATAGGGGAGGGGTATCCCTAGCTATAATATGACTCCATTGGTCCAACACAACTAACGAGTTGTCCATTAGATGCTTGGTTGGATTTTTATGGTGAGTTGCAAGTCGCCTCCTAAAGCCATTCATGGACACATTGAAAAATTGGTTTGGGGGAATAAAATACAATACATGATGCATAATTGATTTATATAATCTCCCATAATTATGTTTATACAATTCCCACGTGACCTCCATACCCACAATTTCCCAACTAGTTATTCTTCAAAATTGACCCCTAGTTTATAAATTGCACATTGCCTTACTAAGCAAAACCCTAGTTATTGAGATCCTCGAACAAACCATTTTTTATGAAACATTATCATAGGGGAGTGGTACACCAAGTTGTAGCATAGTTTTAGGAGTCCAATGAAACTAAATGTTTGTCCATCATAGGTCCAATTAGAGTTTTATGGTGAGTTGCAACTTGTCTCCTAAAACCATTCAAGGACACATTGACAGTTTGGTCCCGGGGCACAAAATCCAAATCGAGAGGCATAATTCAGTTATGTAGCTCTCAAAAGTGTGTTTTTCCTACGCTCACATGACCATGCTACCCACAATTTCTTGACACTATGTTCCTCAAAATCGACTCCTAGTTTAGATATTACACTATTACATACTGAGAAAAACCCTACATTTAGATATCCTCAAACAAACCATTTTTTGAGAAACATAATCATAGGGGAGGGTTACCCCTAGCTCTAATATAGTGTTAGGAGTCTAATGTAACTAGTGTTCGTACATCCGAGACCCGGTTAGAGTTTTATGGAAAGTTGAAACTCACCTCCTAAAGTCACTCAGGGACATATTGACAATTTGGTCAGGGGACATGAAATCTAAACTAAGTGGCATAATTGAGTTATGTAACCTCTCAAATGTGTGTTTTTCAAAGGCCCACATGACCATGCTATCCACAATTTCCTGACATAGTGCTCGTCAAAATCAACCCCTAGTTCAGAAATTGTAGTATGCATTACTTAGAAAAACGTACCATTTTCTAAGAAATATAATCAAAAGGGAGGGGCATTCTCAACCATAATATGATGTCAAGACTCTTATGCAACTAATGGTTTGTCCATCCAAGGCCTAGTTAGAATTTATTTCGAGTTGCAACCCACCTCCTCAATCCATTTAGGGACATATTGATAATTTGGTCCCGGGGCATAAAAACCAAACTGCGTGAAACTACCCACTATCTCCCAAAATAGTGTTCTTCAATATCGACCCCTAGTTCGGAAATTGCATTGTCCCTTACTAAGAAAAACCCTAGTTTCGACGATCCACACACAATTTTTTTCTGGGAAATATAATCATGGGGTAGGGGTGCCCCTAGCTATAATCAAGTTCCCAAAGTCCAATTAAATTAACATAGTTACCAACTTAACAAGAACTCTACAAAGTTCTCATTTTTTGAGGGGTCACATTTTTTACCCCGTTTTAAAAATGGTGTTACTGGTAGCACTCATCCCTCCGTTTTTAGGTGTTTTGTTGATATTTTAAATTTTATGATGCATAATGTTTCCACATTATTTTTTAAATGCTTGTTTTCCATTGATTTTCAAATTATTCTATTTTTTTCAGCGGTGGTTTTAGTCATTTTTCCATACTTCTTTCAATATTAAAAATATTTTTTACCAATTACTTTTTTGAAATTAAGATTTTTCATCTCCTTAATTAATTTATGGTTTCATACTTTTTAAATATAGAGGAAAATATCAATTTTAACATATATTTTTACCTGTACTTCAATACTTAGAAAATTATTGTAGTTAAATAATATTATTTTAAAATATTGTAAAAATGTAATTCAATTTTTGATAAAATTTAAAAAAAAAAAGTGAATAATTGAGATAAAAACAAAATAAAATTTAGATAATAAAAAAAATTAAAGAGAAAAACTTAAAAACAAGAGGAAAAAAATAATATACATACACATACACATACACATACATACATACGTACATACATTCAATACATACATACATATATATACACATATACATATACATATACATGCTAAAATTTTAATTTTTTTATTAAAAAAAAAAAAAAAGGGGTAAAAAACAAATTTATGCCCAAAAACTTTAGAAGGTTTAAAAAACACACAAAAAATTAAAAAATTATATTTAAAAATCAAATTAAAACACCCTAAAATGCAAAATTGAATACAAAATAAAAAAATAATAAAAAGAAATATTTGAAAATACATAAAATTACAAAAACAAATTAATTTTTATTAAAAACTTTAAAATATGTCAAATTTTATGAAAACTCAAACACATTAATTATATATATATATATATATATATAAGTTTGGATTTGTTATGTTTAGAAGCTTGTGTTTTAGTTATTTAAATGTTTTATAATAATAAGTTTTAGCTTAGGGAGTTTGTGTATTTTTTGAATATTTTATTTAAGTTAGTTGTTTTTAAAAATTACAGATTTTTCTTTGGCCGGAGCCGCCTCACCTCTCCTCCCCCTGGTGCCACATCCCTCTCCCATCAATCTCTAGGAACAATGGAATTTTTTCTATGGTGGTGTGCTCCCTCAGGTGGTTCTGATCTTTCTCTGGTGTTTTTCCTGATGGACGTGCTCTCTCAGGAGCGGATATTGAGTGTTTTATTCCGGGTTGTGGATTTGAATGTGGAGGCTACCTTTTGTTCCATATCTATCTCTTTGATGTATTTTATTTCAAGTGTAGGGTCGGTCCTTGGATGTTGTTTCCTTTTTTCTCGCAAATCTCAACATGGATCCGTTTTGGTAGCTGCACCTTTGATGCATATTCATTTTCTTTGAGGTTTGAAATCAAGCATATGGGTGCATATGCGAGGCGTGATCCAGTGCTTTTATTTTCTAAAAGGTTAATATCATTAATGTGTTTTGGTGCACGATTCATCATATCATTCATTATGGTCAATTTTGTTCCTGCTGGTGTGCGAGAGTTCTGAGAATTTTTCTTTGGGATTGGAACTCACCAATCCATCCCGGCCTAGTATGTTGGGGCTTGATGCAATGTTGAGATTTTCGGTGGTGTTGTTGGTGGATGGGATCCCATTACCAGGTATGTGTTTGAGTGGAGGTTGGGGTTTCTGATCAGGGTTTGAATCGAAACTTTGAGGTCCTTCATTTTGAGATGTGCAATGTTGATTTTTTACTTTGGGGTCAACACTTTGAGGTCCATCTAGGGCATGGGTTTGGTTTTTACATTAGTTTAGCAGTCTCTTCTGTTGTACCTCTGGATCTATATTCTGAGGGGTTTTATTTGTCTCTCTAACCTAGTATTTCCAGGTTGTCTTCTATTTTTCTTCTGCCATTTTCTTAGCTGAGTTTGAGGGCCATTCTCTTTCTATACTTCTTTTTTACCGAGGCTGCTCTTTCAAGGCCATTCTTGCAACACTTTTCTTCCTCTTGGGGTTGAAAGAATTTTTAGAATAAATGCATGATCTTTGTATGCATTCTTCAAAATGTAAATTTTATTCCTCTAATTAAAAGTTACGATTTTTCTTTTGGAAATTTGTTTTCAATTTTGTTTTCCATTTCATTTTTTTTTTTAGAATTTTTTTTTTTTATGATTCAAAGGGATTTTTTATTATTCTTTTTCATATATATATATATATTAAATTGTTGTTTTTTGGGGAATTTTATTTATTTTTCATTTTTTAATGTTTTTTTCAAATTTGGGTTTTTAATATATATTTTCAAATTTATTGTTTTCTAAGGAAACTTTAAATTATTTTCATCTCTATTTAGTTTTTTTTTTTTTTTTTTTTTTTCCACATGTTTTTTTATTTTTTGTTTTAATTTGAGTTTGAATATATTTTATATGTATTTTCCTCTTCATTTTAAAAATAGAATTGTGAATATTTTCTCCTTTCTCTTTATTTATTTTTAAAAGTAAATTAAAAAAAAAAATAGTAAATAAATTTTCAGTGACCATTTAGGGTCCAATTTTTTTATTTTACGGTTGCATGAGGTTTGTTGTCAGAAACGACCATTTCTATTAGATTAAGTAATTAGACATAATTTTAACATTTAGAAAAAAGAATCTTTAGGTAGTGCCACTTTTATTTAGGTGTTGATTTAAGATTTTTGAGGCCTTCTTTGAATGAGTTTTGAAGATATAGCTTGAAAAATGTTTGTATTTTTACCATGTTTAAAGCATGGTGCCTCAATTCTTTTCCATTTCGTTTCCATGTTAAAATTCTTTTTTTTAGTATTTTTTTTTTTTTCTCATTTTAATTTTTTTTTTATGATTCAAGGGATTTTTTATTATTCCTTTTCCATATATATATATATTAAATTGTTTCTTTTTGGGGGGGAATTTTATTTGTTTTTTCATTTTTTAATGTTTTTTTTTCAAATTTGGGTTTTTAATATATGTTTTTAATTTTTTTGTTTTAATAAAAAAAATTTGGCCTGTGGTCAGTTACTATTGTTATTTCCTATTTAGATTTTTTTTTTTTTTTTTTTCCACATGTTTTTTTTTTTTTTTTTTTTTTTTTTTAATTTGAGTTTTGAATATATTTTTATATGTATTTTCCTCTTCATTTAAAAAAAAATAAATTATCGAATATTTTCTCCTTTCTCTTTATTTATTTTTTGGAGTAAATTAAAAAAATAGTAAATAAATTTTCAAGTGACCATTTTAGGGTCCAATTTTTTTATTTTTGATTTCAATCTGGTTGTTGTCAAGTGACTGAGTTTCTATTAATTAAAAAAAATAAATTGTGAATATTTTCTCCTTTCTCTTTATTTATTTTTTGGAGTAAATTAAAAAAAAAATAGTAAATAAATTTTCAAGTGACCATTTAGGGTCCAATTTTTTTATTTTTGATTTCAATACGGATTTGTTGTCAAGGCGACAGTTTCTATTAGGTCGTAACTACCTATAATTTTAACATTTAGAAAAAAGAATCTTTAGGTAGTGCCACTTTTTTATTTAGGTGTTGATTTTAAGATTTTTCTGAGCTACTAAATGAGTTTTGAAGGCCATGCTTGAAAAATGTTGTATTTTTTACCATGTTTAAAAAAATGGTGCTATCGGTAGCACCACTTTTTGATTTAGTGGTTGATGTTTTTTTTTCAAAAATATGGGTTTTTTGGGCCAGAGTTCTCATTTTGAATTCACAATTCTCATCAATTTGGTAAATTTGTTAATTGATGGTCCATCCATCTGAGGCCCAATTATATTTTTATGGAGAGTTGCAATTCACCTCCTCGAGCCATTCAAAGACATTGAAAATTTGGTATGGGGGCATAAAAGCCAAATAGAGAGGAATAATTATGTTATGTAATCTCGCACAAGTGTGTTTGGATATAACTCCCATGTGACCACCCTACCCACAATCACCTAACATAATGTT